>JAGDQP010069227.1:0-10916 GCA_022664845.1 Lepisma saccharinum
AGTTAAATAGAAACTAAATGCTAAACCATAGACTAAATAATCGCTATACTCCATTTATCCCTCCTCTAATTTACTTTTTTTACCTTGAATTGCCTTCCGTTTTCGTTTCTGTTTCAGCTATATTAAAACGTAATTATAATTGAATCGTGTATTGTAAAAAGGGCATCAGTCCACTAATACAAGTTTTGGGGAAATTAAGAAAACCTTTTAAAAATGGGAAACAAAGAAGTGAGGTAATTTTATGCAAGTTAGCAAGTTCGATGATTGAAAAGTGATTCTGAGTCATGAGATTGTATCGCTATTGCAATATTTGGATACGTTATTGGTCAGTAAAAGTTGGGGACTACTGCCCCATATAAAAATGTAAAGCGCAAGTACTTCCTTGTATTTGCAATTCCTTACCTTTTATTTCCATTTGTTTATACTTCTAACCAAGCATGATGTTTATTGCATACTGTATCAATTCTAAACTTTATAACATTGATTATTTTCAATGAAACAAATATCATGAAATGTGTCTGACTTTTCGTTGTTCACCGGCCAATTTAAATTCTCATTATAATTTTCTAAGTGCACGTCAGGCACATAACGGTCTATTTCTTCCAAATCTTTAATTGTATTGCATTTAATGGAAACTTTTCCAGATGGAAAAAATATACTGAGTGTACTTATGAATAAGTTCTTCACTGATAACCTCAAACAAGATTCCAGATCACTATAAAACTTAACGCAATTGATTTTTAATTTCATTTAAATGTCAAGAAGTGATGCTTTTACTACATTTTCTGAAACACTGCAAAACTAAAAATAGCTCAAAATGTGGACTCATGCCCTTTCAAAAAATTGACCTAACTCCAACAGAAGTTATCAAAATTTAACACAAGCAACAAAAACTATCAACGAAAAGGGAAGCTTTCGTGACGTTGTACATAGCCAAATATGAATAATTGGATAATACTTGGAAAAATTCCAAGTACTGGACCTAAAAGTTCTATTATGTTCATAAACGCACATTTATATTATAATTTAGCATTTAAATAACGTGCTGGGTAGAGCGCAAGAAGCTAGAATGGTTGAGCGAATAAAAGTTCAGTCAGTGCATGGTGGCAGGAAATTATCAACTGTGTAGTCAAAGTTATGTAAAATGATTCCTTATTTTACTACTTCTCTTTAATTAACAAATATTACGATTTATTATATTTTTTTCTTGTTCTTTTCGGTGTTGTTCCATGACCCAGAGGGGACCACGGAATGGCATCAAACTAATAGCTTCGAAAACTGGAAAAGCACCGAAAGGGACGTGTACGAAAGAGTTACATTGGCAAACGGAGGCAGCAGAAAAATCTTCTACTGGCGAATATTCGCGTCACCAACATCCAGAAAATGGAACTATCCATTGTATTCGAAGTTATTCTAGTGCCTACTGGTGTAACTTCGAAAATGGTTCTTTCCAATTACAATTTGTATACGCCTCTCAAGCTATATGTTACCAGATAGTGAACACAGTTTTAATCCCCGTCCCAGAATAATTCCATGAAGTGGGTTTCGGCGTTTCATTGATATTCCATTCATTATTGAAATATTTTTTTTAAAAAAATAACCAGAATACGATATCCCAACATTATAAAAAATATTATGACAGTACTAAATTAATCTACCGAAGTATCGCTTCTCTCAAAGATTCCATCTAGTGACTTTCGGTATTATTAGGGCTGCTAGAGCTTCGACGAAATTCCGTTCGGTGTGATTCCTTTCCGTGCTATCCTGCGACCTAGTCAAAGTTATTCAGTCGGTGTTATTCCTATCTGTTTATTCCGATTGGTGATTTCATTTCGATGTTATTCGGTGTGATTCCGATCGGAACATTTCCTTTCGATATTATTTCCATCGATCCTAATCCTTTCAGCTTTATTCCAATTGAAGCATTTCCTTTCAATTTTATTGCAGTAGGACTTATCCCTTTCAGTTTTGTTCCGATCGCTGCATTTCCATTCCGTGCTATTCCGATCGATCTACAACTAAGATATTACTCGTAGGTGTAGACACACTTCGCTGGCCCCGATGGTATCAGATTACAGGGTTTTATAGTAAATTGTCAAATTTGAGCGACTTGCTACAATCCTGAAAGTAATAATTAAGAAATTTAGTACGATAATTGTAAAATATATCCGCAAGTCTTCTTATAGGAAATTAAATAATTTGATTATCCTTAAATTAATACAGGTAAAAAACACGAGAAATATCAGTCAAATGCAAGTAGAGCACATGAAAAATTCGAAGAATCCAGAGGTAAATTCTTAATGATCACTAATATAGTGAGGGTATATACTCTCATCATTGTAACTCTCAGACAATGCGTAAAAATTGGAAAGAAAAGTTCATAAGAGCTAAAGAAATCAACAACATCCATGGTTACAATAAAACACTGAAAGTAAAGGTAGGTTTGTCACTAAACAAGATATGAAGAATTTTCTAAAACAAAAACTTCGAATAACCAGGCCTGACATGTCTAAAGGCCAAAAACAAGTACGAATTTCCAAAAATTATTCTAGATATGTTCTATACTTGTTGTGAGAATGTATTTTTTTAAAAAATCATCCAAACTGGGTAATTCCCATTAGTGTTACAAGTGATGACAAATTATAACGGAAAGAAAACAGAATTTAGGAGTTAACTGAGGAAAAATCCTGGACAATTTCAGCGAGGATAGTCGGGATCCAACCCAAGGCCTTCCGAATGTTATTCCAAACCTTTACCTAAGAGCTATGGTGGTAAATACTGCATTCACATATTCGAGAAGAACCGAATTCAATTATTATCAAGAATGACCAAAAGAAATAACGTTTTTCACAACATTGTATGTCAGTTATTTTCTCTCTTCGAATAGACCCACATACACAAAGACATACCTAAAAAAGTATTTCGAAAGGTATACAAGGCTTTGAAGGGTTTGCCATTCGTTGATAAGACGAGGAAATTATATATATATATATAATTACCACAAGACATACTAAAAATTTCATAATCTTTAGCAGTGTCTGAAACTAGGACCGTATTCCGGACACGTAGGAATGAAGCCAAAATTCCTTACTATGTCCTGGCCGCCTTAAGCGCAACTTGTATGCGCCTAGTCATATAGTTAAGAAGAGTAAAAGCCTCCAAAAATCCATGAACCTATTTGAATCCGGGTCCTTCTGAACGAAATTGTAGATATTCATGAAAGTATCCATAGCTGCTACCATAAAGGACAGGATAAGATAAAATGAATTAAATCGGCGGTAACAGTTAAAGGACAGGACAGAAACCTTTTGTTCGTACTAGCATAGGCCTTCCAATAGGATCACTCGCATGGGAGTATGACGAATCAGGACGGAATGGAAAATTGCCCACATAAAATCTCTTTTTCATCTGAGTTTCAGACCCTTTGGAGGTGCTATCAATGTAATAACCATGAAAACGAAGACATCAAAAATACGTTGCTGCAAACAAAATAAATTTCCTACATTCCATCCTAAGGCCGCACAGCTTCTCGAACTATCGAACCCAGTATTAAGAAATTCATTCATGGTAGGCAGTTATAAAAACTGCTTTACGAGAATTTTATATAAAAGAACGTTGACATTATTATTTCACAAAACTTTTAAACGGTAACAAGTTATATAAACAGAAAGATATGTAATAAGCAAACAGGATATTGTAAAACTGTTATTTAAGCATATATTACAGCAATGACTTTTCCGAACAGCCCGCAGAAAAAATAGGAAGGTATCTGGATTCCAAGGGCAATCGTGTCATTGTGTCGCTCTGACCAGTGGAATTCCAGAGTGTGCTTTTCCACCCAGAATTAGGAAAACGATGTGTAAAGTGAAATATTAGTATTAAAAAAACAGTTCTTGAGTTACATAGAATATACATCGAACAGTAACGTGTGCATGTAATACCATTATAGAAGCATTCCTGTGGTAAGTCCGAACACAGTATAGAAATGGTTTTGATAACTTGAGACTTAAACCTTTTCTCTTAAAACCTCTCGCTTATTATTTATCATAGCTACATCCTATTTCTAGATCTCAGTATAAACAAGCGCGGACGCAGGATCCGTTGCGTGGTGGATATGCTGGGTATTATTTTCTGAATCCTTTTTTAAAATTGAAACACCACAAGATGGAGAAGCTGCACTTTTAAAACTTTTCTTTTGTTATCAAAAATGTCTTCTCTTGTACCATTAGCTACAAGATAACTGTTCCAACTTTACAGCACATTCAAAATGTCAATCTGTCCACATTCAAAATTAACAGCGACGAAAAAGATGGAAGAAAAGCGAAGACTATATTCCATCTTGGTTGGAAAGCTCGATGGAAAGAGATCGTTGGGAAGACAGACGACATTAGGAGGACAATATTAGAAGGGATCTTCGAGAAGTAGACATTTGTGATGAAAACTGGCTTCATCTTGCCCAGGTTAAAATCCTTGGGTGAATGTTTGATACTACGGCGATGAACTTTCGTTTTCCTAAGCCATAGAGTAAGTAAGTAAGAACATATGAATATAAACAATTAATAGCTCTGTTTCTCGTATAACACTAATTGCAGTGCATAGTATATTATATTGAATAATTAAGTTTAAAAATAGAGGTTGTCACTGTTGTTCACATTAAACACATATTCTAAGCACATATTTTTTAAACGCATCGTTACATAATTTTTATAATTTAAGCACATGAGTATCCGGGTTCTAATTTAATAAATTAGATTTAGATTTTTATCGTGTGTTATTGCCAAATAAACAGCAGCATTAACTCATCTACAAGTACTTCATATAAAACACGATACTGTCAGAAGAAATTAATATAGTTGTGCATTTCCAACTGCTCATAATTATACATTTAACAAGAAACGGAGTTACACAAAAGTATTAAACATATTTAAAAATAAATAAATTTATAAATAGACAGGACCATGTTCACAAACTGTAGAATCCCATTGAAGACAATACTGAACAATTTATTTCGTTTCACAAATGACCTCTATATGTTGAAAATGCATTGATACCTCAGTCACTGTAGCTACCGAAAAACGAATCCGATCCCCCCAGTTGCATGCCAGGTTAGCGGTGTCCTATCACCAAATTATCGTGGGAACGACCGGCTTCTCTACATAGTTGATTTCCTCTCAACTCAGCTGAAGATTCAATCAATGTTAATAAACACTGGGTTAGCTAAACTCATCAGATAGTCACCTAATATCTTGTCGGCACCCCTCTGGCCCTGGGGAGTGCAGCGATATGGCGTGGAAGTGAGTTTGCCAGTCCCTGGTACACTTCCGGAGGCAGTTCACAGCACATTTTGATTTGATGCAAATTTTTATGCTATTAGAAATAATTTCACTACAGTACGATGTAGGAAACTCCACATCTTCTATTCCGTCCTCGCTCCGCTACTCAATGCATTTTCAGTCAATCTATCCACCTCCGCCGAGAAGTTATAGAATAAGGTGACGTGCCAGAAGCGTAGCAACCGTGTAAGGATAACACCAGAGGCATAGTCAACTGTGTGTCAAGGGTTGTACCAGAAGAGTAGCCAACCATTGTACGGGAGTGAAATTAATTATGGTAAAAATTATGCATACCAGAAGCGTAGCCAACTGTATATGCAAGGATGACACCAGAAGCGTAGCCAACTGTGTCAAGGGATGTACCAGAAGCGTAGCCAACTGTTTACAGGAGTGCTCCAGAAGGGGAGGGAATGACGACCGTAGAACACTGCGAACGGTAGAAGGGGAGGGAATGACTACTCAAGAACGAGTGATGCATTGTTGACTGAGCTGCGGCGTTTTATAGGCCTTTTTCTGGGTCGGCTTCTCCAAGTCCCTCCTCCGGTAATACTGTACGGTTGCGAAAGTACGACCCTAGTAGATGAACATAAATTACGGGTGTTTGAAAATAAGGTTTTGAGAATGATATACGGGCCGAAATGGGACGAGATGATTGGAGAATGGAGGAGACTGCATACTGAAGAAACCCACGGACTGTACGATTCACCAGATGTTGTATAAATCATGAAATCGCGACGACTAAAGTGACCAAGCCATGTAGCTCGGATGGGGGGAAATCGAAGATTATATTCTATCGTAGTAGGACGGCCTGATGAAAGGAGACCATTGGGAAGATCGAGACTTCGTTCGGTAGGCAATATTAGAGGAGATCTTCGAGAAGTAAGCGTTTGTGTTGAAAACTGGCTTGAGGTTGCCTAAGACAGAATCGAAATGCGAACGTTTGTTACTACGGCGATGAACTTGCGAGTTCCATAAGCCACAAAGTTTGTTAGTTAGTGGGTGGGTGCATTAATACTTATGTTTACCTTTGAGTAAAATTTATAAAAATATTGACACAAATTTATAGAACACTTTTATTTGAACAAGAACACTAAATTGTATTGCAGGTTCTTCCATTCAGAGAAGAGGGGTCTTACAGTTGCATTTCTACAGGAAAGGGGTTAATGAGTGAAATTCGTTTCGTAAATTCCAGGCCATTCCTTCGCTTTTATGTATTTGGGTGCTGCCAACGTTACCGAGACGGAGAGACATTCCATTTCTATAAAGATAGTGCTGTGTTAAAATTAATTTCAGTCACGCATATCAAACTCTCAGGCACTTTGCTTAATCTGCACGCCGTCTAATTTCATAACCGGTCACTTACTGAATCATGAAATATAACAGGGGAGGAGGGGACATTATAAAGCCGGTTATATTATATTATCATTATCAATATATTATCATTCCACAATCTTAATTAGAATTCCTGAACGAATATATTTGTAAATTTTATTAGGATAAAGGACTTTGATACATACCACGACAACAACAGAATCAAAAAATATTTTCAGTTGGTCATATTATTAAATGAAGCTTGTGTTAAAGGAATATATTTTTTGCCTCAGCATAAAAAGTTTAAAGAACATAGTAAGTAATTGTAATATTCCTTCAAATGGTTCAAGCGGCTTATGAAATATATAATTGATGAAATTTAGAAAGTATACACAAATAATTTTACAAATTCTGTACTATTCCAAAACCTAATAGAAACTGTATTGAGTAAATTGTATTGATATGAAGAATGAATGGATTTAATAATATCATTCCAAATTGCTTACCTGGACAGAAGAACTTTTGTTTTCGAAAGTTCCTGCAGAATATGCTGGTCCTCCTTCCGATTCCTGCTGCTGTTTTAACTCTATGTTTATCCCTGAGTACTCGCTTTTAATTTCAGGTTGAGTGGCATCGACGAAACACTTCTCAGTCGGTATAATCAAGTCGTCGCAGCATAATGGATCTACATTATTCTCTGTCTTTACACCAATTGAACAGCAGGACTGAAACATTTAAAATAGTTACAATGAAAGAAATTCTGCCTTTAGAAACCCGACCACATAAACCATATTGCATTCTTTGGCACTCAAATTACGGGTATCAAATGCCGGTAGTACAAATAAGTACACTGTCTAATAATTCTAATTAAATTTTGTCACATCGTATAATATTTTACTTAAAATATATACTGTATATCGCTCCTATAATTTATTTGTATTATTTCACTCAGCTACAGTTAATAATCGCCTTAAAAGAATATTTCACTATAAAGTTATATGTTTACGAATATTCCGTGGAAGTGTATTAAATTCAAAAATATACCTGCCTATCAAGTTAATATTTACTAATGGGTGTTGTCATTATTGTGTCATCGGGCACAACATGTGCCATGTTTGTCATTATTGTGCCATCAGGCGATCTACGTACACTTTGGTAAAATGATCTTAATGAACTGACAATACATATTTACACACTATTAACCAATCTCTCTTTCAGTCTCTCTCAGACACAAGCACACGCACTCACAAACATAAATACATAGGCACAAGCACGAGCGTAATAACAGTCCGTATTAGTTAAGCTGAAAGAGGAAATAACTCCCAGACGACCGAAAGTTGCCAATATATTTCACTAAAAAGCAAAAGGTTCGCTGAAATTAAAGTATTCTAATTAATATTTATTATGCAACCACAAATCCTATAAAATGTCTGAGAAATCGAACAGGAGCAAACGACTGATTGTTATTTGCTGGGAAGTATTCCTATTTATGTATATATATCAACCAGATCCTATTTTAGAGAATTTCTGGGAATTTTACTTAAACTTTGGTGAATCGCCTGTGATACTACTGGATATATATATATTTTTTTAATTTTGAACTGAACTTCTAACAAATTTTGGATAAAACGAGTCACATTTTTTGAAGGTTCCTCATTTAGAATACCATGCAGCCTTATATCTTTTTCATTATATTGGAAATATCGAGCTACACAGTTTAGCTTCTCAAGCTACCGGCAGACATAAGCGTCGAAACGAAGTATTTGTTCATCATGGATTCTTTATACTTGTTTTTATGTCAGAAATCTTGTGATATTCTTTGTGGGTTATATGTATGTATGTATGTATGTGTGTGTGCGTGTGTCTACCATTTGTGTACGAATGACGTGAGGGTGTGTAGAGAAACTAACATGATTAGATAATGTGTGTGAGGGGAAAAATATATGTGCATGTATATAGTGTGTAATACTTAGTAACCTTACGCACCTATTTAGGGAACATGATTGTGAACAAAAAGGATAAGGCTCCATAATAAATTCCTAATAGCATCAACAGTCTTAGTTCTTCTCAGGTCCAACCCAGAAAGTGTATTCACTGCTCTTTTCCAGGGTAGTTGCTTAGACGTAATGAAACATCAGACAATCCCCACTAGCATACACCGCTGCAGGTCCAGATTTTCCAGGTCTTTTCATCAGCCACACCAGGCAAATATAGGGATGGTACCTATACTCGATATTCACTTGTCGGCTTTTTTTAGCCATCCGTGTCTTGCTCTATTGTGATCCTTTCGTAACGATATACAATTCAAAATTATGGAAGGTGATAATGGAAATGATTAAAGTAAACATGAAATAATTTTGTGTGGTGCAGGAGATAATAGACTGCTGGCCATTCAAAACGAAGTTCTTGTCAAGGTCACTATATACTCTACTCTTGTACTGATTGAAAGGATTCTCTCAAAACTACCCCCAACACACCCAAAACTGGTTTCTTGCAGCCATACTCAATAGCCTCCGGACAAATAACACCAGGTCACCAACCATATCAGAATTTCCCTTCCTTTTCTCTCTTTACTATTTTCAGACACAGAACCACCACCCCTCTCTCAATCCGATTTGTCTAACCCCTCGTCGTGACTTGTGGTTGATGTATCGAACTTTAAAACTAATAAGTATATGTAGTTTGTAGTAAACTATTTATATACATAGATATATGTTTACGTTCATAAACAAATGAAAATTACTTTGTTTTTCTGTTCCCGTAGACCGAGTAAACGAGGGGTCTGAGGGCTTTGCCGCAGCTAACCTTTACCTAGCAATAAAACAACTTTCAGTAAAAATGGCCGTCTACTGGATTTGAAACCAGGCTCCTCCGAATATTAGGACAACGTTCAACCACTTGAGTTATGGTCACTCCTTCCATTTGATTTCAATTTTTGATACAAAGAAATAAATATTATGTCAATTCCTTAGCAAAATTTATGAAAAAGAATCTTCCATACTTTTACTGTCTCACGTGGCGAACATCGGAACTGTATCTAATGACAAGATCATGGATATTTTCCCACATGTGTTCCGCGGGTTAAATTTTAAAAAAATGAACATTATCTTTGATTATGATTGTCTGTGTGTTTTTATGCAAACCGAAAATTAGTCTACAATATATCTTCACGGAAGGAGCCTAAACATTTGTCGAATGATTTGAGATGGGGTACTCGATATGTGGAATGGAAAATAGATTCCTTCATTTGTTGAGATACTCATCCGTTTCTCGGTCCTTTCTAGAAACTGATACCAACTGACCTTTCTATCGTCTTGTTTCAAGCTTCAAAATCACTATTGTTAAATTATTGCTTTTGCCTGTTCATCTGCGGAGTCCATTACCCCTCCCCTGGCTCCTCCTTTTCCACACATATTCATGCTGGTAAACTAAGGGCGAACTATGTTTTCTTTTTCTTCTAGGGATCACACACACATTCCATCCTCACACAAGATGTTTTTCGTACTTGGTACAACAACGAATATTTTATTTGCTACAACAACAACAATCTCTTGCCCCACTTTCGCTCCCCTATTTTATCTTTCGTGTGTCATCTACTGCCGATTTTCCTCCCAACAAGAAAATAACTTAGCATGGAAGGAGGAAGGTGAAAAGGGGTATTTGTTTTACAGTTTTTTGGTGAGTATTCATTGTTCAGTTAAGCCAAATGTAGTGGTTGAATGATTGCATTCACAAATTTTGAGATACAGTTGCTGCAAAGAGAATTTCGAAACAAGAGAATATTTATAACAGACGGCTGAAACTTTTACGAAAAAGAAGCCTATTTTGAAGGGTGGGTGCCTTGCAAATACCGCGAAAGAATTATTTCATTGACTTGCCACTACTAGACGGGCTTTCAATGACCTTGCCCTCGCTAATAACATAACCATAAACCGCCAGACCTAACATCTTCTTCCTCTCGAGGTTGAGATAAACTACCTACTGTTGTATTTCTTGAGTGAATATGTTCGATCAGAAATTAGTTTCACATCCACATGATTGGGCAGAACCTTTGATTTCAATTTAAATCCAATGGAAATTAAATATATGCCTGAAATAGTACCATGGCGGAGCAAAACCATGGAAATAAGTGCCCTGGCGCCGCCAGGGATGAAGCACACCACTGATAGTAACCATACTTTCGGAACGTCGCTCGAAACTGAAACCCCAAAATCTGGTCAAAATATGGAAACACTGTTCAATGTGCATGATATTACGTACAAATTGTTTTTC
>JAGDQP010069228.1:0-10916 GCA_022664845.1 Lepisma saccharinum
TGTTAGCGAGCAAGGTAATATTAGTATTGGTGTTTATTTGCTACGTGCCATGGTTGGTTTAACAGACGCATTGCGTGAACCCTACGTTTCTACAAATGCGTCCCACCCTTTTTGCACGAGCCTATGTATTTTTGGGTGTGCGCAGCTACTCCCATCGAGCTCTTCGTGATTGGTTTGCGTTGTGCGCATGCGGATAGTGGCCTTTTAGTAAGCGATGCCCGTGTACATTATCAAATTGTTTACATCACCATGAGCCATTGGGAACCTGTTGATGAGCGGGAGCTGTGCTACGTTGCAGCCAAGGTGGAAGGGGAGGCCAAGCTACAGGTTTTACCGTGTACATATACGTTTGAGACCAGTGACGAGCGGTGTTTGTGGACTGCTTTAGAGCTTTAAGACCCAGTTTTAGCCATTCTGTGCCAAGGATGCAGGGATCGGAGACATGCTTAGTGCGAGCACATGTGCTGTGGACATATTAGCGGAGAAAAGGTGCCGGACGTGTATTTTAACGCGTTCAACGACCCCTTTTCAGGTTGGGTGAAGACAGTGTTTAGCGGTGACCTGTACATCGAAGAACTGTTTGCAGTTTACGCCAGCTAGCATCCCAACGGAATTGCTCCCCCCTGCGTTTGCTTCTGGGATTACTTCTCTTGCGGAGCACCAGCTGGATGGACTTGCTGCAGTGTGCTAGCGCATGGATCGAGGAGGCACCACTGCCTATTAGCCTGGTCTTACTGTAGTGCAAATATGGACAGTCGTACCCCAATGTGGTGTTTGTTCGAGTGTTCGTTGACTCTCATTGAAGAGCATTGTATTTGGTCCGCATTGGACCAGTGGACCCCTCCCAATTCCCGTTAGTGTGCGGCGGCTGTTACCACAGTCCTAATACGCTCCAGCATGTGTTAGTCCTTTCATAACCCAGAACCGGACGTTTTCAACCTTACTGGACCCCACCAACCTGAACGCACTGTACAGTGTGTATGTGCATAACCATACCCGCAGTACATCTCGTACTACGTTTGAATGCGGGCTGTACTTTTTATTGGAACATGAGCTTACCTGAGTGATGGGAAAACTACTTTCCAAGGACCTCACGGCCATGTGTGGTGGTGGTGTTACATACTCTTAACGGGGTCATTGACATTGCACATAGTGCTCTACCTGGAAGGGTTTTTCAATGTGTGTGTGTGTGTGAGCATATATAGTTAAAGTACTGAGTGCTGGACTGTACGATCAAGGATTCAGAGTATGTTTGAACCGTGTGTAACAGTATAGTGAATGAAATACATAAATCAATCTATATTTACCGTACAATGTACATATTACTTGTCCCCTGTCAGCAGGTAGGAAATAGTTATTCTTATTACTACACTTAAATTGTTCTTTATTTTATATTTCTGTACCAACATAAACACGTACACATCATGCATTGCTAAAGGGGCTTTCTTTAGATTTGATATTTTCATTACCTTACCACTCGAAAATGCCCCATCAGAAACCATCGTTTGTATGTATGTGTGGGCGCGCATTAATCTTAGAATATTACTTTTGGTGGTACCGCATTAATCAATTTTTGGAGGGTTTGGTGATCCTGGTTGTTACCATGTTTTTTTGGAACCATCACACGCCCAGTGGTTGTATGCCTGTACACACATGACCCTTTCACGTTGACCTTTTAAGCGGATGCTGCATTGCTAACTGTAACCCTTGAAACTAGTAGTCCACCACCACCTCAACCACATCCGTTGGTTGTATTTGTGTGTGTGTCACCACTACAGCCCCAAAATTCCGCATTAACGTCATCATCATGTGGCCAGATGTGTTATTTTACCTATATTATCTTGTGAACGAAAGAGTGGTCTGACACTTGTATCCACCCCATGCGCCACGTTGACTTTTGGTTTGTTGTCCGTGCTCATAGACCTTCATGGCCACCTACTGCATTGTCATATTTTTTCTTTCTTTCTATTTGGAACTGTACCTAATGAATTACCGTCACTACACGTATTGGTGTATTTGTGTAAACATTACAGGCGATATTTTTGTCACCATCCACGATGATCTGGTATACAGGCCCTGCATGACCTTACTATTTGTTTAGTTGGTACCATAACCTTCTGTAGTCGGTTGGATATACTATAACACCATCATTTTAGGTATTGGTGGTAGGTGTGTTTAACCACGCCAGCGCAAATTGTTTACGAATTCAGGGTGACAGGTTATCCTATTACTGTGGTACAGTATTCCTAGTCATATACAACTAATTCATTGCTTTGCGGTCTGCATTTTCTTTTGTCAACGATAAATTTACTTTGTTACATATCGCATCAGCATACATTAGTTGTAAACCCCATACATACGATTTAAGTTTGTTTCAATTGCACGCAGTCACGTTGACATGAAGATGATTGATGTACAGCAATCGTGACATTAGCCTAGAGTTTACACATATACATCAAATGCCTTACCTTGCAGTCTGCGTTTGCTTTGGTACCAGAGCCAACTATACACTGGTTTGGATACATCATCAGCATACATTGGATGTATGTGTGTAAATACTACGGTAGCCATTCATCGTAGTCATTGTATGTTTTCGGCGTGCTGTGGAGGAACAGGCCATGGGTGTAAACCCATTCAAATAATGCATTGTCATGAAATCGACGTTAAACTTTTTCCGAAACCTTGAATATACCTTGCCATTACTTGTATAGGTGTACTCTCAGGACCCGTTGAGAGATAGAAACAGCACGATTAATACTATTATGATTCACTTTGCACTGCTACACCTTTGTCCTGAATGCTATAAACAACGTGCGGTAGATGTGTTGGAGCATGTTTTCCCCAACCTCGGTGTACTACGACTAGTACATTTTTGCGGGCAGTATCACAGTTTTCTACTACATTTATTAACCTACGCTCAGCTCGAGTAGGCGGCAGGTGCTCCTGTGTGGTGTAGCATTAGCCACTTTTTTGGTTCCTGAGTAATCGCCGTTTTTATGCACAAGTGGTTCGGATCTATCCAATTGTAATTACGATCACCACCTCTAACAGCTGGGGGTTTTAATAAACATATAAGTGTAGTATAGTGATGTACTACTAGTAGTGTCGTTCAATTTTAGATGGCACCAACATAGGCTCGCCTTATTGGACTTTGAGCGTAAAGAGCTGTACTACTACTACCTCTACGACGACCAGTACGGATGTTGTGGTTCACATGTACGGACTTGCATCTGTGTTGATGCATCACTGCTAACCAATAAACGCTATTTCTACTTGTATTATCCGTGATTACTAATATACTAACCTTACAAACAAACTTTGGTACATGCCACACTTCCTCAGTTGGGAAATAAAAAGCCACTGCGTATGACCGGCTCTTTCTATCTTTAATAATGGTAACCACTACACATACATTGCATAATATCATTACATTAACCACTAGGTGTAATCACTCTCCATGGTACATCGTCTTTATACTAGTCGGTCTGTTGATACCTATCAACACACATAGTTCTATAGTTACATATTCGTGTGAGGTTCATGTCCGAGTTACACACAACACACACTACTAGCTTTGCGTGTATCGCACCCATCACGTTAACTATGGAGCATAACCACCCTTTGTCCGCACACACCCTGGGTTTATGGATCGACTGCAATGTCTTTCCGGAGCAGTAGTTGTACCTCCTCCACTTTTCGATGCACCAGGTTTTGCAGTCCGCACTCGAATATACGATATGTGGATGATCAAGTGTTTGGATGCTGGTCCTGGAACGCCCGTTAAATTTGACACTGGTTGGTGGGAGTAAATAGAGCTGTTCGAGTACGGTTATTTAAGTCCTCAGCATCCGTTACACAACGATGTCCCCATTGGTTCCCAATGTCATATGCACGTACGGAACATAAGATAGGCACCACCGCACACTCCCATTGTTCCAGTGCGTCACAAATACATATTTCCTCAATTATGTTAAGCCGACAACGACATGGATGGTGTAAAGGTTTATCATACACTTTCTCGTCCCTCTCCTGGTGGACTTCACCTCCACTGAAACTGGCTCGCATGGTGACACTGTCGTGTAGCACAATAACCTAGTGTTTTCTCCAGTTGTCTTACTTCCTCGACAAAGTCACTGTCGGACAAACTATCGTCGTAGCACAACTCACTGACTTGACTCATCTTGCTATATTATTCTGTACTCTATCCGCATGCACTGACACTTCAAGGTTTGTGGTTTGCGCATACCGTTTTGCGCACCTCATCACACACACCCACGGGATGCTTACATCGCCCCATTGGTTGCTTCTCAGGATGGGTAGCACTTGTTGGGACTGCTTGCTGTCTCCAATAGCGGGCACGGGAAGGGGGGTTGGGTGTTTTCACACTTTCTGCTGACTGCTAGCTGGTGGTGGTGCTGGGTGATAGTTATTCCCGTATTCTTCTCGGGTGTCTTTTTCCAAGAGTGTGTCCTTAAGTATACCCACCTCAGTGTTGACGATGTGACGTAGTCCAAGGTCGAACTGGTGTTTCATCGTTGCAGCATTGTAATGTATGGATAGGTATAGTTTAAATAATTCGTCCAGCGTTGTCGGAGCTTTCATGATGTTTATTGTATTGTGGATAAAAGTAACATTGACCTTCTCCTGCGTATGGATATTCCATCTCCCACTTAGAAAACCAGTACATCTATGCTCATGTTGACTGGGACGAAGGTACACCCCCAACACAGGGTAGGGAAACGGGATACCCACATATGGATTGCTTGGCATATACACTCACCGTCTACCCATCGCTCCGAGCACCGACAATATTTTATTTTATCTACAGCTTCTTCTAGGTACCCTACTACGTCCCGCTATTCGTCTTTACATCTACTCCCCTTGATCGGTACCGCTTCCCCACTATCTCTACTGGCTACGTGTTGCTCACCATAACTACTGACCGATGTGATGGTCACACTGATCACCATTGCTACTTGTGAACATGATGGTGCATTGGTTGACCATTACTACTGGTCTACGCGGAGGGCCAACTGGTCACCTATACTACTGACCTACATTTTGGTCATATTTTTCACCATTGCTACTTACCTACGTGTTTCAGTATTACTACAGACTTTTTATTACTGGGTATAGGGGAGTGGGTTACATCTCTTTCCTACCCATCGAAAGCTGACATCCGTATTTTTAGTGTGTACTTGCGTTCGGTTTAAGACCAGCGTGAACATTTTAACGGACAATCTTAGAGTGGTCTTCTGAGAGCGTGAAAAGACTGTAAACTATTCTCCGAACATCATACACCTAATCAGATATTATACATCACGTTAATCAGATTCGCAAATCGTAATTTCATTACGAGCTAGTCCATGCACGGTAATTCACTCCAGAACAATATTATAAAACGAAAAGTGCAGTGGTACCTCTCTTTAAACGGGTGTCGTTTAAACTGGATGCTTATATTTGAGTACACGTAGTATTTACATGTTGATGAACGCAATAGATGTCTAGACTATGAGGGGGACAGTTCTATGTCACAACTAATTACTGCTTACATCTAATTTTAGTTCTTTCCGCTTACGATGGCCAGTTTATCATTCAGTACAAATAAAACGATTGATGGATTTAATTACGAGTATTAAATTCATAAGTATGCATTAAGTAGGCCCGACGTAGTAAAAGATATTTGTGTCACGTTTGTTACGAAATTAACGTTTGACAACCACATACCAAATATTATCAATGAAGCTTTTAAAATGCTAGGATTTGTAATAAGGATGGGAAGAAAGTTTAAAAGCGTGTCTACGTTAGAGAAAATGTACTATAATTATGTTCGTTACAACAAAGACGTTGCATTTTTGCTCTGTTATTTCTTAGGAAAATAGTTCAAAATAGCTTAGACTGCACAGACTTAGTATCATTGTTACAGTTTTGCGTCCTCTCTGTTCAACACAGAGAGCATTCAGATTAAATGATTACCCCTTCGTTTTTTACTAAATTTCTTTGCATCTTCTCCAATACCGACATAAACTACCATTTTGCTTTCTTTTGCTGTCCCGTTCTCCTCCTCTTCTTTATGCCGCTTGTCAACTATTTCGTTCTTTTCTGCATCATATTTTCCCACTTCCTTAGATTCATTTACTGATTGCACTTCTGTTACTTTAACATTGGCTAGGAACGATTTTACTATGGACTTATTTATTGCCTTTAGGCATCTCAGGCTCAGGCCAGGATAGGAAATAGAAAATAATTCGGGAATATGTCGGCCAGAGCCTATGTTGAAGGTGCCATCTCGGCATTTGTCTGGTGTGACTGAGGAAAACTTCAGTCAGGATGGTCAGTCGATGAAATCGAATCCAGGACCTCCCACAACGCTCTACCACTGAGCCACGGCGCCTCGGTGGTAACGGGTTGAGAATTAACTGTCACGTACAACTTAGTAACCAGTTTGGGATTCTACTTCCTTGTCCACCACCAATCTTCTCGAAAGAACAACATATTCTTTCAGTAACATTATAGTATGAAAGATTGAGAGGTTTCCCTAAAGAAAATTGATAGACAGAAACGTTTGAACAACAGCTGTTATTACCCATATATTAACTGCACCTCTGTTTACAAATAGGATTTGCCTAAGTACAAAAGAGGTTGTCTGAATAAACACAACATAACTGGTTGACTACATGAAACATCACAACCTTCTTCGTAGCAAACATGTAGATAGCGCCTTTAAGCCTGTCCTTGGTCCGTACATTGACTCTCGTATGTTTACGTCAATAAAACCTTTTATTTAAACATCATTAACATTTTCAGAATGCCTCGGCATAATATTGGATTAACCATTTGTTTCTTTTAATAAAAATGGTTGAAACAGGGAATATATTTTGTTTACATAGGATTAAATTGATTTGTGCACAACAGGTAAACAACAAGCAAAAAATTAAAGTTAGGTAACGCTAAGTTATGTTACTATTCGTCCAATTTCTGATTTGCTTTTGTCAATAGTTTGTGACATTTAGTTGCAATTGTAACAAGAAACGTTTGTCACTTTGATCGTGATTCTTTTTTCTCACAATTACGACTAGTTAATCGATAAACCATGAAAAATGTACTTCGGCCTTGAACTACACCATAATGTAACCTACGTACTAAGCCGTGATTTTATTCTTTTACAATAAAATTACAGGAACAAAGTTTCTACAAGAATATTTTGCAAAGGTACTGATTAAAATAACCCAAATTTATTTTTTCCGTCATGAACATGTTATGTAAGTCCAGCCAAAGAAAATGCTAACAACTGCAACATACTTTTGAATAAATTCTATGAATATAAGCAATGAATTACTATAATTAAACAATATCCACAGAATGAAAACAGAAGTTTTAACAATATCAACAGATGTTAATTTTGCAACTTCCGCAAAGGTTTGATTTTCTGAGAAAGTTCGTCTTGCTCCGTTTCACATTTTTCCCTTAACTTCTTTTGCTCATCTTCCAGTTCCTTTATTTCATTCATGATCTACCTTTTTTTTACATAATTATTATCTTCTAAGTTCTTAGTATTACGCTGTGATTTTAGATAATCTTTATAGCGCCTCCGAGCAGATCTTGCATATATGCGCATTTTCTTTATGAAGACAATACTATGGATTCTATTGCCATTGATAACAGAATCATGCACTCTCCACAGTGCTATTATTGTATGTTCACATTGGATTTCAATAAGAGCAAAGTTTTTAATAGAGAACCACCCTCAACTGTAGCATTTCCTTGGGAAAATATCAAACTCCACTTAATCACTTTCCAGAGTGATGAGGTTATGTTGTTGTTGTTGTTGATGTTGTTATTTGAAAGAAGGGAAGCATAGAAATCATCGACTCTGGTAATTCCCTATTTGTCTTGGAGATATGTTCCAAAGCAATGTGAAAATGATGTTCTGGCATCTTCAGGCAGATATGGACCCCTGAGGGTACATTTCCTGACGCGACAGTAGATTTTGTACTTTTTCTTGGCTTAAAAGTTAATTATTTTCCTGACTTCTCCCGATAATCTTGAAAGTCCTGACATTTCCTGATTTTTTCTGCTTGTAGGCATTCTGTCGTACGTATTTTGGGGGATTGTTTCGGCTAGCAACCGATAAGTGGTGTTTTGGTTTCATTTAATCTTCATTTTGTAGTATTGTAAAGAGAGAGAGAGAGAGAGGGAAAACAGAATCATAGAAAGAGAGAAAATTTGGTGAATTATACTTGAATTGCAGGAGTAGTGCCATTGAAACCAGTCTTATAATAGTCTATTACTAATACAGATATTGGAGGGACATAAAGAAAACAATTAATCGACAGCACCTGCTTGTCTCTTCACACCCCGCCCTCCCCATTGCCCAGCGTGACTACCCTTTGCTCTGTGATGTGGTTATCAGTCACTATGAACTAAACATTGAACTATTAGAAGGAAGGAACAAAGACATGTCCTTCTCTCTTCCCTTTTAAGCATATAGCAAGAGAAAGAATACGAAACTCCTTTTCCAGCCTTAGGAGACAATGCGGTTATCTAAATTCATAGAGATTCCACCTGGTCACGAACTGGCGTATTAGGGACTTTCTAGTGTGAGTGGTCGTTATGTCATTATTAACTACGTAACTCTCCAGTTTGCGTCAACAACCCACATAGCACAGGATATCCCTGGGATATCGCTTTTAGATCCACAATATGTGTACGATGTCCCAGAATATTTGGGATCAATTAAGGATGTGCCTAGGATATACTTTTTAGACTATATTAAACAAATATTCTAGATTGAGGTTTCAGAATAATTCGTAGATTATTCTGAGCACATCCCCTAAGATAATTTGTCCTCCACATATTTGTAGAATATACTTGGGATATCTGTAGGAATATCCTTGGGATATGCGTTCATCCAGCACATTCAGATATTCGTAGAGTATTCTACGCATGTACTAAGAATATCTAACAATATCCTTAGATTATTCATAGCATATTCCTAGACTGTACCTGACATGTATGGCCATGAAGCTCTTTCAACCATGAGCAAAGAAAGTAAATGACATATCAGCACGGATAGACCTCTTGAATTGGTTATGGACTTTATTCCTTGACAGTAAGAGTCCTCTAGGCTTGAATTTGTAGGAGCAACGTTGATATTTCGTGCGACGATATGACGATAATGCTGCCATCTCTAAAACGATATCTTGCTTTTACATTGCGCTTCTCTCAGGTCAGGATCAGGGACGGAAAGACCGCGGGAAAGAGTCGACCAGGCCCTATGTTGAAGGTACCACCCAGGCATTCGTCTGGTGAGACTGAGGAAAACTGTTAAAACCTGTCAGGTTGGTTGGCCGCTGCGATCGATCTATTTATCCTTTCGTATACTACACTACCAGTTACCACTGCGGTACAGCGGATCGGTAATGTGTACATTCGCACTGGGGTTTTGAAAATCGTATTACTGCTCCCTGAACTCGATTTTTATTTTGCAATCCCCCTGTTCAAGTCCAGGATCACTCGTAGGCTGACTGGATTAGCTTCGATCTGGTACACGCATGAGAAATATAAACTCGTTACTTACAAAGACTTCCTACGAGCTTTTCTGGATCATTTCGATAACCCCAGGCATAAGAAAAGTTATTTGCAACAGCTCTACTCTGTTAAATATCATGCCGGTGTATATGAAAATATGGCACAATTTGCTTGGCAATTGCTAGATAAATATAAATTGTACACTTCGCCATATGTTGAGGAGGATATAATAGAAATAGTAATTCAAGCTCTTCCTGAATCTATAGGTAAATTATTAAGATTGCACACCCCCGAAAGCATAAATATTCTTATTGATATGTTAAAGGATTTAGACAGTCCTACTAATACTGAGCTAAATAAAGATATCCTTTCTAATTCTGAATCTAATGTAACCGAACCTAAAGGAAATAAAGTTAATAATGACCGTAAATTTAAACCTAAAATCAGAGCAACTAAAGTAACTAAATCTAGTAGTACTCAAACTGAGCGGGTTAATTTTTATTCATCTAAGAATAATAATAAATCTTCAAATTTTCAAAATAATTCTTCTGGTAGGAGATTTAATCAAAATTTTAATAATGGTAATAGATGGAGTAATAATTCAGGTAGAAATAATAATTTTGGAAATCATCGTAATGATAACTATGTAAAACGTCGTAGGTTTTCTGACAATGATTCATATCGCAGAGGGAATAACCAACGTTTTGTAACCAATAGTAATATGCCTATGAGTGATGATAATAATCAAAATAATAGTCAGATTAGTAATAATGTGCCGAATAATAGTAGTGTCTATAATTATCCTTGTCAGAGTAGAGTGGTAGAGTGTAGTTGTCGTACTCTAAGTGTTCCTGGAGGTAATGCGGTTATCAGAGAAGTTAAGTGTGGTTGTTCACAGGTGATTGATCATGTGGGAGTTGGTGCTGTTTCGAACCGGCCGTGCTGTTCTCGCGGAGTTGATTTGAACGCCATTTGCGTCCTTCAGTTTGATTGTATGGGAAGGCCGCGCCCCTGTCGTGTGAATCGATCCGATGATGATAGGTTGGGGGAACAGGCTAATCTCGTATCTCATGACAGGGGTTGATGTGGGGAAACATAACCTCAGAAACCTGAGGCGATTTAATTGCTCCGAGCAACGCAGGCAAGAATTGCTGCCTTGAAGCAATTGAATCGAAGTCCTGCTAAATGCATGGCGGTCACATGTGTTTGGTATTTGCCTTATCGCAATTGAGCGAGACGATGACTTCACGTTAAGTCATGGTTGATTGTGATAGGTTTCGTGTGAAGAGATGTGTAATTAAATATTAATATGTTATCTTAATGATTATTTTCGAACTTTAAATTATTTTAAATTATATATTTATATATATATAGGACAATTGGGG
>JAGDQP010069229.1:0-10916 GCA_022664845.1 Lepisma saccharinum
GTATTCAAATTTTGTTTTCCATAATCATCTCCTTTAAATACAGTTTTCATCCACCCAATGTTAGTTCAACAAAAAAAAAAAAAAATCCAATCTTGTATTCAATGTGTGCCTGTCAAAATATACATACATACATATATGTATATATATATATATATATATATATATATATACTATCACAAAGCTTGTTAACTCGCCCCCCAGGGGGTCCCTCATGAATTATTAAAATCCGCAGATTTACCTTGGAATTACTACTAAGACCTTTAGTAAATGAAATTCAAGAAATTGACTTTCGATGTTTTTATATGTCTCTTCTGGTTTGCTTTGAAACTTCAAGATCGGTACTTTAAAACTACAATGCAAAATTTATCTCTTGGACTTGAAATTTTATCTTACGATAATGTCATTCAAGGATTAAAAAATATCCGTAACTATACGATAACGTTTGATAATCTGATGCCTGCTGCTTTACGTTCATTTACAGTGATATCGTGATACTAATATTGTTAATTAATATTAGTACAGCAAACTCCTTTATTTGGATACCCCTTCATTCAGGATAGTCCTCTTGGACGACTTCTGAAGGAAGCGGAAGATATACCACAATGCATGTGATGTGTTATAGATAACTCTTTCCTATCTATCTTGCATGGATGTAAATACGGTTGACTGGCACAATACAATTAAGCTGGATCAACTTGACGCCGGTTTTCGATTAAATCTTGCCTGGTGAATTTGGACTTGTTATTAAGACTGTTAGACTGCAAAACTGTATTATATTATAAATATTATTATAAAACAGCAATTAATAAAACGAAAGCGCAATGGATGGGCATAATTAGCCATTTCCGTGCTAGATTACAAAATGCGAATACGAATACGAATGGGATTTACTTGCGTCTTATTGGTTGGCCTATGCCTGGGTGTGTGGAAGCAAAGAATGGAGGAAGATCTAGCTAAGGAAGAGAGAAACAGAACAGAACAGAAAAGGGGTGGATAAGCAGGGCCCCCGAAAGACCCGCCCTGCTGAGTGACCTCTCTCCAACTTCTACCGAGGTCTCCGCATGCAATTAGTAAGGATACTAAAAAGCAAGGATCTGAGGTATTCTAGAGGTTTCTATCATAAGACATTTACCACTAAATCGGGAATAGTGAAAGAAGGTGAAAAAAGACAATAGAAAAGGGGCAAAAGAGCTTTGATAGAGGGAAAAAACCCGGTGATGCCGGGAAAAAACCCACTACGACTAAAATCTACTGGAATGTTGTGACCATATAGGTTGGTAGGTATGTAATCTGAGGTTGAGTTTGTTAGTTGGAAAAGAACTAACTACGGTCTAGAAGAGTAAAGGAAGAGCAATGGGGAGGGACGAAATGCAGAAACAGTGTGAAAATGTTCCACAGCCGCCACAGGCACGGGGTGCGTCGCTTCGCTGTCGCCGGGGCTTCCCACATACAAAATCGGGGAGTATGCATGCCACCCCGTACTGCTGCTACCGCGGTGTCCACTGGCCCGCTTTGACTGCTTCACCCAGCCATATGACGTGGTTGCTTTCAGCATCAGGTACATCGCTGCGCAAGGCTTCCCTCCAACGGCCGCGATCAGCCACTTCGCTGCTTGGTTGAAGTTCCGCAAGCTTCACACCGAGGTCCCATATGGCTGTGCTGCAGGTGCACGGGTACAATCACGATGCTCCACTCCGCCCACGGTTTCCTCAGCTTCCAGCAACCTGCCCCATTCAACCTGGCACGACTACAACCGGCACGAGGTCCTCGCTTCGCTGTTACCGGGGCTTCCCACATACAAAATCGGGGAGTATGCATGCCACCCCGGCCTACTGCTACCGCGGCTTCCATGGGCCAGCTTCATCCTGCCTCCACTGCTGTCTGCACTCGTCAAAGGTCCCATTCGCTCTCCGAAGAGAGAAGGAAGATTCGAATATTTTAAATATGGTATTGTACGGAACATGATGTTCAGTTTTTTTTTTTTTTTTTAATCAATTACACCTGCCAGATATTCATGGCTTGTAGTGGCTTCAATTTCGGGTCGCTAGAAGTAGACCCGTCTCTCGAATTTAGATCCATGTATATCTTGGACGACTCTCGGCGTTATGTGAAAGAAATCTGAAGTGACCAATTTAGAATTTTATCACGAAGCTTTCTACAAATCATCAGTACCTCAGCGTTGTCCATTAACCTCTATCTAAAAGCAATACTGGACTGATCGATGCCATAAGAAAAATAATAGATCTGTCCGAGAGTCAGAACAGCGTTAAGTCCAGTTTTGACCAAAACGTGATTAATCCGGTTTTGTATAGTAGGCCTGTCTCAGGTACAGATATGGAGCTGAGGGTACAATCGATCGTCTACTATCAGTCTAATCCAATATGGACAAATTTTTCAGTTCTCAGTAATTTTGTAACATAATAAATATAATTTACGGCGTGTACTATTGTAGGCACAATCCAGTACGTGCATAACTCAAGAATTAAGAAAAAAAAGCTGACCACACAGCGATAACAAGCGTATAAAGCACCTGCAAATTTTGTTCATATTGGATTCGACTGGAAATGGACGGGAGGTTAAATGTTTGCTCTGGCGATCTACACTAGCCGATCGCTGCAGTATCGTTACGTATAGCTTGATGGTGTTGTCATTCGCAATCTGAATATTGGTTCTTGACCGAAAGTGATGAGAGACCCCTCGCTATGGTAATGGTAGTAAACAATCCGTATATTGTACTCGGAAGTTATCCTATGAAAACTAACAATTCAGAATATCTAAGTACTACACATATACTAACAATATGATTATGATACTCACCAGAAAGAATACGTAATTCATTGAAAGATAAGTTACAGATATTGCGTGGGAAGTCGGAGCAAATGTCAATGGTATTTTTTTTATTACGTCAACATACGAGACCTCGTTTATATTTCTAAATCAAACTATTGATACCATTGCTAAAAGAACTGATAAATCATGGAGCTCTTATCAGTTGGCCTCATGCATTTAAAAAAAAATACTATGAAATTTTGAAAATAGTAGTCAAAGGAGGACAGACGGCTGGTAACAAAACTGGTGAGATGGATCAGCACAGTAACATGTTTGCTTCGTTTTCAGATTCTTGAGTTTGAAGCTCGCAGGGAATCATTCTGACTGAAACATATTTCTGATTTGCCCATTAATTACACTGGGCGAATGTCAGTATTGTGCTTTAAGACAGTGGTCCGCGAAACCATTGTACCGGTCTTAGGCAAAACAATATATTTAATTATTTAATACTTATTTAGTAGATTTAAACAGTTCAAAACTGAGATTAAAGTTTATTTTTATTTTTTAAAACCTCTAGAATCTGAAAATGTGCTGGCATCTTTTGAACGTAAAAAAAAAACCTCTAACTTACTGGCATCTTCCCTGTCCTTGAAAGTTTTTGTCGGTAGCTTGCCGGTCCGTTAGTACTAACAAGAGGTTGAAAAACACTGTCAACTTCTCTCCAGTGGATACATAAACTACGATCAGTGATGCCGCCAGACACCCCTGTGGGGAATGTTTACTCCCCAAAGTCTCGACAACCCCAACTCGAAAAAAATTGCTCTGAAAAATCCATAGAAACCGTACGAAACTTCACTTACACCCTCCCAATTTTGTCTTTACACCCCCCCAAACTGAAAATCCTGGCGGAATCCCTGACTACGATGCAGTGATTATAAATCTAAAGTTTACTGTAAAGCTTTTTTTGTTTGTTTACGTAAATTGAAATTAATAATTGTTGAAGCTTGTGTTGTAAAATTCGTAAATACGCTTTTTTTTTTTTTTTTTTTTAAGGCTGCCTAAAGGAAGGGAAAGGGACATTTCTCTACATATTTTCTCAGAACAACTTGTAATGCATCAACCGTCTGCAAGGCACTGTACGTTCTGCCTTGGGTGCGTGAATTGTTATTAACGTCCTAAACGAGCTGCTGAGCTTCTAAGGACGGGACCTACAGTCTTTGGTAAAGTTTGACACCAACCGTTGTGTCTTGGAGTGAGAAAATTGATTGTCAAATGAATTTCCCAGCAGAAAGGAATCTCTTATTTCTTAGGTACTGGATTCCTGTTGTTGCAAGCAAGGTCACTTGAAGACTTGAAGTGCAACATGTACGAATGTCCTACTAAGGTGCAACATATGTGAATATGTCCTGTGGGAGAGAGTGTAGTTGTTGGCGTGCAGTGGATCTAATTTCTATTCGGAATGTGATACGTTTAACTTCAAAGAACCTGTTTTAATTCTCTTTTCAAGGAGTATATATATTTTGTATGTAAGAATATCTTTTTTATTTTCCTTCTACTTGTATTACACGTACCAGTTCATGGAAACGGGAATTGTCACTGGAATAATATCACTATGCAGTTAAGATATCTTATGAACGTTTTTCCTTGAATACGGCGAAGGGCGATAGTTACTTGATTCAAGTGAAGTAAAAAGGGACGGGTTAACTCGAAGAAAGTATGTCGCGGCGACGGAGTAAAAGTTGTCTCTCTTCTTATTACGGAAACAAAGCATATAACTAATGCTTTTTATTATCTATAAAAGAACATCCTTCAACTAAGAATACCAATTTAGACAACAGGTAATTTCTCAACTCTGCTCAATGGTTTCCTCCACTTTGGTGCATTGGACTTTGCTATGGGTGCAACGTTTTTTTGTTTTTTTTTTAATAACATTTGAGTTGATCCGCTTATCTTTTAATCGCTTTAGTGTCTCATGTGTAGTAATAGAGTTAGGATACTTTAATTTTGGATCCAACCTTGCTAGAAAAAGTTCAAACTCTGCGAATCCCGACCATGTTTGTGCGCTATTTTCTTTTTACCACTGACCAAATACTTGGATGATCACTGAATAATGCGCCTTGACGAACAAGCTGTGGTCTCCAAGAAATGTCATTCGCTCGTTCCTAATACTAAGGACATTGCTGCCACCAGATGTGAAAGTAGATTTGCAAAATTAAGGGAACGCTTATGTTGGAACTAAAGGAACCGTCGCCAAATTTTGGATATTTTTGGAATATTGATGTTGACAAAAAACGAATAGGTTGATAATTTGATAAAATGAATTTTTAATTTCCAACAATGTTTCGATGATTACATTTCGAATGATTTTTTCATCGCAGTGGATATTCGAATTTCAACGATATTTCGATTGAATGATAAACTATTTCCAACTATATTTCGATATGAACAATAGTTGATTTGCAACAGGTTTTCGATATAAACGATGTGTAATGTTCTATATATTATTGGCTCTACGATTTGACAGCGATATAGATATTCCATAGTACAGCAGTTATCTGAATACAACCTTGAAATTAGACTAGCAACTAGTCCAAATGCAATGAAACTTAGTTTCGAGTTCAACAAGACTACAGATTATTTGAGTAAGATAAACGTAAAGAAAAAATGGCGATAAAGCACCGGTATTGTGCTTTAAAGTACGCAACACTTCATTACAAGTAGTAATTCTACGTATCCAGTAAAACTCCATTAGTGAAACCTTAGTGGAAACTCCTTTGGTGTTCTTGTTAATCCTTTTCTTCCCTTCGCTTTTGCATGTACCAGGAATTCCTCGAGATATGAATCAAATGAAAAAGAGAGAAGCTGCACGTGTCTGTAAGTGATTCACCCACCTTGAAATGGCGGATCGATAGTTGTTGCATACCTTCCAGGGTTATTGCTCTAACTGACCCCCATGCGTGCTTATCACGCAATTAACAAAAATCACTTCAATCTTATTCTTCATAAAAATGTCACCTGCTAGTGATTTTTTTTTTATGTAGCGGTTTATTTTTCTGTTTTAACATATAAGTAATGATAACAGAGTTTTGCTATTTCACTGCGTTATTGAGTTTGTTTGGAAAAGATGCATTGCTTGAATTATTGTTAACATCCGAAACGAGCTGGTTAGCAGATAAGGATGGGACCTACAGCTTGTGGTAATCTGGGCTTCGAACCAACGCGTTCAAGAGACCCCGGCGGGGATTGAACCCGTGACCACGCGCACAGAAACAGAGCGCGCTAACCTCTCGACCACCCCGAGGTCTTGACACGATTGAATTTAAGAAGTCTTCATTAAATCTCTCCCTCCGCCCAAGTGATTGAATTATTAAAGCTCTTGCGGTAAGTCCACACTAGGCCAAATTTCTCAGCCTGCGTATTGAGGACTATTTCGAACTATGAAAACAGAAAACGGGACAAAGAGAATGTATATGCGTCAAAATTTACTGCAAAAATTAGTTTATTTGTATGCACAATGTGTTAACCATAATATATATATATATATCCCAACCCGTCTGGTCAGCGTGGGAGTAGTAGACCAACTCCTCCCTTCGGGGAGAGGCCTCATCCACTAGTGGATTGAATATGGCTGTGATTTATTATTATTGATTTATATATATATATAATCATGACAATGCGGCCTTGTGTTCATCTTGAATAAAGAAAAACACAGCTTTCTGACAAGCCTGATATAATTTAATAATAAAAAGAAACACAAGTGTACCAGTTTCGGAAGTATGCCACCTCCTTCTTCAGACTGCATTTTACAACTAAACATATAAATGACTTGGCAAACAAGACAACAAGGAAGATATCTCATTTTACTTTCCACCAATCAGGGGTTGTAACTAATTATAAATTCACTTTTTTGCCCCCCTTGCGCTGCCCTCTCCTTGGGCGAGCGCCCCTGCAATTCACCTGTCAGGAGTCTTCACCTTGCTTTTTATTTCTTGGTTCATCAAATTCGACAGGTGAATTACAGGTGCGCTCGCCTAAGGAGAGGGCAGCGCCTTGGGAAGAAAAGTGAATTTTTAGTTCTGATTGGTGCAAAGTAAAAGGTGATACCTATCTTGTTTGCGTTATGCTTTGTTTAGATTACTGAGATTGTTCCGATGGTAAATATCATGGTTGAAATAACTCCGTTTAGACTACGGAACTTAACTTCGTTATCGTGGTTGTACTGCCATTGTCCATAAAGAAATGTTTAGAGTAAGTAATTTCCTTTGTCCGTACTCTAAGGTTACACGGTAGAGATTTAAATTATAAAATAATGAACACAAATGAATTGATTGTAGCGTAACATTTTGTATATTTATTCTGCCATTATTCTTTTATACTTTAAAAGTGATACGCACCACTAGGATGCTATATATTTCGATAATGAAAGACATAAACTCAGCAAGTGAGCTGCGGTTGTCGGCCATCTTGCGTTTAGGTAACTAATGTAAGATGATAACTGTCGTAAGTTGACTCTGGTTAAATTTGAAACCCGCGTTAAAGGTAACTACCGTTTACATTACTAAAATGATCTCGGTTAACGTTAACCATGGTAAGATGTTAGTAATGTACACAAGGCATAGTCATTTTTAGATTTAGTTGTAGAGTGAAGTCTGAAGAAGAAGGTGGTATACTTCCGAAACTGTTAAACTTTTGTTGCCTTTTATTGTTAAAGTATATCACCCTTGTCAGTAAGCTGTGATTTTCTTTAATAATAATAAAGACGCGAAATAATTTATATATGCTCAGTCAATTTGTTCGTCTTGTGTGTTGATTTTAATTCTCAGAATATTATTTTATAGCTCTATTGGGAGAAACACGCATTAAATATATAGAATATGTTCGCAAATGGTAGTTTTTTATTTTTTATTATTTTTTGTTAATTAAGCAGTCACTGTCTCCAACTTCTAGGACAATCACTTCAAGTCTTCCTTGTCGAACTATCTTTACACTTCAGTTTTGTGGATTTTAGCACTTACAATTTCACTGTTAACATATTGTCCTCATCTCCCAGGATAGATGTGATCATATTTTCACTATGAAGGTAATTTTGAAACAATAAGGCTCCGAATGTTCGTCGTAATTTTTACTTAAAAAAAACACTATAGTTTGGTGGTGGCACATAAGACCCGTCCAAATCAGTTTGCAGTCACCGTATATAGGGTTGTCAGATATTGGGTGGTAGATATACAATCATTGTATGTATATGTTACCGGTAATGTATGAAATCAGGCATTCTATATACAATGCCTCGTGTTTTAGGCAAAGTACGAAATAAAGGCTACGATAGGTTACTTAACGTTAGATAAACTTCGTTTCTTTATTCCATACTTTGCCTGATTCGAATAGAATCAGCCAAAGTATATATAATTATCAGATTATATATAATTTGATTAGAATACATTTAAACAGAACCTTCACTGATATATAAAAAAAAAGACAGGGAACTCAGCACGAGCACAAGTCTTATTTTCAAAGTGTTCTGTCAGATAAACGAAAATCGGCTATCGTACGGTAAATTAACCTATGTGCTTCTTATACTGCAGTTGCCTCAAGCTTAACCGTGGAATCGCGGCATACTAGTATGGCGCGGTTACTGACCAGGGGTGCAACGAATCAAGAGAATAATTAGTCCATGATCCACGAATTTTGTCTGAACAGCTTTTTCGACCATGGAAGTGAAGGTTATTGTTGGGTATTACCACCTTCTAGCGGCTGGAGGCTACACCTTGGAAGACTTCTACTGTTTGTTGTGCCGGGACACAGAAAAGCTTTAGAACCACTACTGTACTGAGTACGAGAAGAGAATGCGGTCTTGAAAAAGGAGTGGAATTGTTTTTTTGTTTTTTTATGCTAGTCCCATGTGATAACGCCTTATCTTCGTTAGCAGTTACTTTATAATGTGTTAACTATTTTTATACTGCCATGCCAACTGAAGAACAATGAAAATGTCTCGCAATTTTTCCCTCGTATATTCGTTCTTCATTGTTCCGTGTTTAAACAGACTATAATTGTTTGTTTCTTATCGTTTAGTACATGCTTGGACTTGTTTACACTTTTCTGTCATTTTTATTACGAAGTGCAATAAAGGAAAAGTACGTGGGACTCATTCTTATAGTTGTGTGATACCATAAATAACTTTATTTTATCTGTTTCTCCTTCTGGGCATGTATAAAACCTGACTGACTGTGTGTAACTTCGATAATTTGTTCTTACGGAAGATATTTACTAGATAAATTTGACTATGCAACTAGTTCAAACAATTGATAAGATGATTTGCATCTGTGCGTTTTCTTTCGGGGTAGAGCAAAGAACAATTTACCACTCTCAGTAAATATTTACATTTTTTTATAGAACTGAAATTTATTCGTTTGTGTAGTACATACAGGCTGTGACCTCTGATACATAAGACTCGTCAGTGTCTCTATGCATGTTACATTGTAATATTTAATTTTAAACTTGAGTATAATTTACATCACTTTAAATTATTACATATTGCATAAAGAGTTATCACTCAAATAATCATTGACAGCTTAATAAAATAACCCTTATTTACCAACATATTGAATCTACAGTCTAGTACACAAGGAATATACACTTGAGTGAGTAGTTACGAAATTTTGTCTTTCTATAGTACAAATGTTTCTTTTTTGTCGTGTATGATATATTGATAAGTGTGTATATTTGTCGCGTAAGTAAACAAGTTCCAGTAGTATTTTTGTTTGTAAATATTACGCTTGATAAATATATAGGCACGAAATATATTAGATTTTTTCTAGATTTAAACACTTCTTTACATGACCTGGGGCTCACGTTAAAATACTTCTAACAACCTTCTTTTGTATACAAGAAATATTTACATTAACATGTGATGCACCCCAAAATATTATTCCAAAGCTAATAAGAACATAAAATTTTGCTTGATATAAAGAGAGCAGAATTTGTCAAGAGACTGTACCTTGTTTGCAATCTATATATGAAGAAGCAGACACCATTCAGTTTTTATTTATTAAGTTCAATAATGTAATCATCGTATATTAGCTTTTCGTTTATATTTAGACCTAACAGTTTGCTTTTAGAACTGTATTCTAAACCTAAATAATTACTGTTATGGGGGAAATATAAACGATCGATGAGAAAGATGAAAAGATACAATTTTAGATTTGTCTATATTTATATTCAGATTGTCTATTAAAGCCCCATTCTATTAATCTCAGAATCATTGATTTTTGTTATTTTGGGCTTCCTCATGTTACTAAAACTTTTACATCTTCAGCGTACAAAACTACATTTTCTGAATCTATGAATTAAGATGTTATATACAAAGACATACCATAGGACCACCCCCGTTGACTTAGTCGTTAGCATGTCTGACTACAACTCGAGGGGTCCCGGGTTCGATTCCCGGCGCTGCCAAGGATTTTTTTTCAAGGCGTGCGGGTCTGGAACGGGGCCCACCCAGCATCGTGATGCAATTGGGGAACTGCTATGAATAAAAGATAGTGGCGATCACAGTGAGAGCTTAGGCTCTCCTCTCCCAACCCGTCTGATCAGCGTGGGAACAGTAGACCAACTCCTCCCTTCGGGGAGAGGCCTCATCCATTAGTGGATTGAATTTGGCTGTGGTTTATTATTTATTATTAAATAACACAGGTCATAAGATAGAACCCTGAGGAAGACCCTTGTTAATTTCAGCCAATGAGGAATGGAATGCCATGCTTCTCTCATTAAGAGTCCTAGAGATTTGTACTATCTGCTTTCTATTACTCAAGTACGATAAAAACTAATCGTAAGATACACCTGTGATTCCATACTGAAATAGTTCCGTTAATAAGGTTAAGTGATGGACGTTGTCAAATGCCTTAGAAAAATCTATAAATACACCTATAGCATGTTAGCTCTTACTGAATGTATCTGGTTTATAAAGTCAAATAGTGAAGTATCGATAGATTTTTTTTCTTCTGAAAGCCATGTTAGCAGAGTGAAATCAACTTGTGTGCAGTTGTTATTTAAACATACCAACAGTGCGTATTCATATATTTTTGAAAATATTGATAAAATAGAAACGGGACTATGATTCTGCATATCTGCAATGCTTCCTTTTTGTATAT
>JAGDQP010069230.1:0-10915 GCA_022664845.1 Lepisma saccharinum
ACACCATATTTTATTTTGATTGACTGTTGATTTCCATAAATCGGAAGGAAGTCGCGTAATATGTCATATTGATTTAGACTTTATCCGGCAATACGTTTCTGAAGTTTGTTTTGCTGTAAATGTATTATTGTGAGAGACGATTATGTAGCGCTGAAATATGCTAAAGACGTAATTGTCTGAAACACTCATTTTGTTCAGAAATTACGAAGAAAATGAAACCAAAATGCATAGGATTTGTTCCTGGGTGTTGATATGGACTTATGTTCATTTGGGTCTCACGTTGTCCGTTATTTTAAAAGGAAATTGATGTTATCAGCCTATTGCGTCATTACTTACATTGAAGAGACTTAAATATTTATCTCACAATAATGCATTTACAGCAAAACAGCTTTCAGAAACGTATTCTGTGTAAACTTCTAGAATAAAATGAAAATGCCCTTCCATCATAAGGACCAACAAACAATATATATATATTTTTTTTATTTTAGAAAACCGATCGACCTTTTATATGGCGAACTTGAAGATCGCGGTCAAGAAGAACATATCCTCCAGCAGATAGCGGCTTCCACCAAGTACACATTATTATGTACTTGTCTTCTATTTCTTTAAGCAATTTAAGTACGCAAGAGTATTTCCCCAATTTTAGATAACATTCCATAGAGCGAAGTTTATTTTTAAACACAAAAATCTGAGGCAACGTAGATCTATTTTTATTTCAAACTACACATCTGTGGCCTTAAATTTATGTACGTATACGCTTAAACATGTTAGTTGGATATTACTCGATATTTTGTAGAATATGTGGAACAAAGATATTCCGTGGTAATTATTATAGTCAGAGTTATACTCTTTTTCTATAAATCGTAATTATTTCTGAACTTTTTAATTACTTTGAAGGTTCCTCCTTGATTAGTGCTGTACCTCCTACTTACATTAATTCTGCTCTGTATTGTCAATTTGTTTTTTTGTTTTTTTTTTGTACTTTTTATCCTTTGCTGCATGTCAAACTACAAAACATCTGCAAAATTGGAAACGATTTTTTTAATGTGATAATAGTTTTTCGTTTTTACTCTTTGCTACGAAGAATAATCGGATGTATCTTCGCGGTTTCCGTAAAAGAAAAGAGAAAGACGAGGCTAGCTAAATGAGCGTTAAGTTTTTAATTTCGAATTCTGAATCTTGCCAATTATTTTTACTCCTAGTACCAATGACATATTCGTATTGATGGCTTTCTTTTTGGATTACGGCCGTTTAAATAAATTCTTCTATGTAATGAGCTATAGTCCTAGCAAAAGTGACAGAAGAGTTCCATTAAAAGAAATATTGTTAAAATAATCCCAGCATCCCGGAGGTATACGAAGTATGTTAGACATTATTACGTATCTCCAAACCAGTTTCGCTCATTTGACAATCTTGCAATTGTGTTTGTCCCATTCAAAATTATCTGGATTTATTTTGAAAACTTTTCCTTTCACTTGTCTGTACGTGGCATCATGTTTCAACATTCACACGAACTGAACTCACTTTTTTTCGCCTCATCTTAATACTAAATGATTTACAAGAATAGATAATTCACATACTAACACAAATTTAAAACGACTTTGAAAGAAAAAATCCGTTTTAGAAATATGCATTTCAATCCTAACTTACAACAAAATTATTTAAAGATGATACTATTCGTAATTAGTAGGAAATGTTTTTAATCACTTAAAGTATTAGACCTACCAGTAATCAAATTTACATAGCTGTTATTGATACTTTTAGATGTATAGTTTCGTGAAAAGTTGCATTGCCTTGAAATTTCCTTGCGAAACTACTTGAGTTTTTCCCTATCTTACACTGTCAGTCATAGCCAATCTCCAAGTTACAACAACAATTTCAGTATATAATTAAAATGCTATCTTGATTTCTATAGCCGTGTACTTAAATAATAATCACAGTCACTACCACCATAGCCTTGAAACCGTGACTCACAGAAACCGGAATGCAGTAAAAGGAATAGTACTTAATGAGAAATGAAAATTCAGATTTCCTGAATAGTCATAATAGTCCTATGGCCAATTCTATGAAAGCAAATGAAGAGTATAGGAATCATTGATAACTATTCCATTTCATAAGATGGCAGCACTGTAAACTGGGTTGTTTGGGCGCTATAGACAGCACAATCATGTTTATATGTTATCAAAGAATAGTCAGGCGAAACATAGTGCAGATGCTTTAAACAGTATATACATTTTATAACAGATTCTCAACACTGAAAACGGAGTTGTTATGATGCTTAAAACCCCTGCAGTTGTCATTATATTCTAGCAAGAAATATTCATGCGAAGTTTGTTGGGGATACCTTGAACGGCGTAGAATCATTTGTTGAACAAACATATGTACATACAAATTTTCGGTATTTTAAAAATGGGATCCCAACGGGTATAAACGACGCAACTTTGTTTTCAAAATTTCGGGCAAAGCCACTCCCACACCAATTTTCTGCTTGTTAAACCACCCTATTTTGACTGGAGTATTAACTGTATATAATGTTTTATTATTTGTTTATAGGATATGGCACGTCTTCTGAGGAGTCAATTCATCTACATTTCTATCAGATCGCTTGCACGTGTTCTCTTTATTGAGTAAGGAGTTTTGGATTAAATTATTTTCATAAATACCCATCTGTTTACTGCTTGTGATAGATCGTCTGGGCCTATTATGAAGTAAATAAAATACATGAGAAGAATTTTAATATTTTTTCACCAGGTGACACCTAAAATAGTAGAAAAATATGATAGCAGTCTCAGTATACAAACAAACCAGTAATAAATAAAGGTTTTCCAGGATATATTATAATGACTTTTTGACTAAGACAAGATGGCACAGATTTATATTTATAAGTTACGAGCTGCAAACTACTATCAACAAATTAATATTTTACGAAAGTTTGAAAAGGGCCAATTGTAATTAAACATTTGCTCAGAGTAAAATGCAATTCTACGTGTTATCTTTATTAAATTTCTATTTTTGAATTGAAGAGTTCCTGATGACTACTTGTTTTCAAGTTAGACTTGGGAATCTCTCAACCTAATATCATATGAAATTGTGTATAATTGTAATGTTCATACGAGGAAACATATTTGCGCTCGGAATGTAGCTACTTTTGAATATCCGTCCAACCTAGAATCTATTAGAAAGGACAGACAAAACAAACAAAGCCAGAGATGCTCGAGTAAGAGGCTGTAATGATTATTCCGTCACGACTAAGTAATTAGTTCATTTTTTAATTATACCCTGACGCAGTTATAAAAGATGTAATGCTCATAGTTTCATCGTTACTTCATATTGCAATAGTTTTTATTTTTGTTCTTTATATCATCTCACAGTACGCAATTCTATTTTTGAATGATATACTCAGTATCACAGGGACTATGATATCATTGCTATATTTTTTTGTACATTTTTTATATCAGAGAAATCTCATTTATGGAGCTTTTTACATCTTCCTAAAGAATGATACCAGTTTACATATGTTACTACTAGACATAGAACTTAAAAAAGTTTTGGTAAGAAATTTCAATGATCTTTTTTCGGGTGACGCTTCTCACTTTTACGTCCATATGTATCCGCATCTACAACCAAAATTCATCGCATTAGACCAACTCTGTAAACCAATGTACGGCAGTGCATGCATCCAAGTTCTGCGCGTTGAAACGTCACCTCTGCCAGAAGCATGTTATACAGAAACAAGAGTTTATAGCGTAATTGGCGATTTCGAGACCCCGTTGGGGGAAAATATGTTAAAAGTAGGAATATAAGCTTTCAACGTAAAGGTATGGTAAATATGTGCAATTGTGCGAAACTTCATCTTCGTAGCTTGAAGCATTTTTGAAATGTGGACCCCTGAAAATTCGTATTTTAGGCTAACTGACTCACTGACTCACTCACTCATCATATTGCTTAGGGTGTTTGAAATAAGCTAGAAACATGAAATTTGGCATGAAGGTGGAAGATGATAAGTACGTAAATGAAAAATTAAGATTTTTTACAAAAAAAAAGTCCCCTCATTGGATTCAAAATGGCCACCAAACGTAATATTTCAAAGAATACACAGCCTAAACGGCTGAACCTAGAAAGACGAAATTTGCTAAGAAGATACATCATCGCTAGTTGGTTAAGAAAATACTAAAAATGTTGAAGAAGTTGCCATCTTGAATAAAAATAGCTGCCAGAATGAAATTTCATAGAATACACTGCCTAAAAGGCTACATCTATAATGACGAAATATAGTACGACAGTGCACCATTATTAGTCGGTTAGGAAACAATTACAAAATGTCTCAATAGACGCCATCTTGGATACAAAATGGCCGCCAAAATGAAATATCTGTAGAATACACAGCCTAAACGGCTGCAGCTAGAAAAATTAAATTTAGTATGACGGTACATATCATTAGTAGGTTACGAAAATATTACAAAATGTTTCCAAAAACGCTATATTTTATCCAAAATAACGGACCTCATAATCCATTTTCCACACCGTTTGACCTAGAGATGCAAAATTTGATATAAAAATGTATTATTAAGAGTAGTTTATGAAAATATTACAACAGTTTGATAAAGTCGCCATCTAGGACTCAAAATGGCAACTAAAAGCATATTCAACACCGTTCGAGATAAAGAAATGAAATTTGTTATTAAGGTGTACCATCATGATTAGGTCACGACAACATAAGATCATCTTAAAATGTATCGATCTTTAATCCAAAATGACGTCCCAAAACCTACTTTCCAAACCACTGAAGCTAGACAAACAAAATTTGGTGTATCATGAGTAGGTTATCAATAAATGTAGCAAACCTCCCCTACAGCGCGCATACCCCCGGTGGTGTGAGGGAAGATCTGCACCATATGGGCATAATCACCCGGAAAGCCTGGTTAGGATAAAAGAGGAGCAGCCCGCCATGAGTTTCTGATGGCAGCCCCCCCAGAACGCAGTGTACTGTGCATCCTGCATCGTTCGAGATAGAGAAGATAGAGGACAATATAAGATAATGATAATAATATCACTATCTCTTTTCCAGGATGGCCAGGGTAAACCCATTTTCCAAACCACTCAAGCTAGAGAAACGAAATAGTGTATGAAGGTGTACAATCACACGTAGGTTACAAGTATTGGGGCAATCCCTCCCCTATGGGGGCGCAGCTCTCTGGGTCTATGGGGAATATCTACACCATGGGGGCGCAATTCCCCGGAGGGTATGTTTGCGATAAAGGAAGCGCAGTTCCCCAAACTCCCCAAGTTGGGGTCGTAGGTCGCCGCGGGATTCTGAAGACAGCGCCCCAGCAAAGCGAGTATATATATTATCCAGCTACATAAGGCTGTGAAATCTGAGCAAAAGTACCAGAGGTGCAGAAAGTGCAGTTCTTCAGTCCTAAAAAGTGGCGAAATGGAGGACGGTTGAGCCAAGTTCCTTGGTGACAGAATGTAAGGGAAAAACTGGAACTTGTTGCGAGGTAGCTAGGTTCATGATATTCAAGCCATAAGGCTGTTGGCGGCCCTAAAACACCAACAAGCCAAATACCACCAACCTAAGGTTCGAAAATTATGAACTTTGCCACTTCGCGTCAAGTTCCAGTGTTCCTCTTACATGTTGTCTCCAAGGAACTTGGCTCATTCATCCTCCATTTCATCACGTTTTAGGGCTGAACTTTCTGCACCTCTTGTGTTTTTGCTTGGATTAACAATCTACTGTAATATTTTTGCATTCAAAACTAGTACAAGCGGAAGCAAAAGTTTATCGATTCGATTAACACCAAAAGCCTGTTTACATTGATCTATTTCTTCAATTAAATCAGGCTTCTTTTACGTTTCCAGCATAGATGTAAGTTTCTCTGTAATGTCTTGAAGTCATACAAGGATGTTCTATTAACGAGAAGATTATAACGTTAGGAAAAGACAAAACGTTTCTATTCAGTTGTAATATACTTTTCTTATAGGTTTTGAATGAGTCCTCTTCTGACCATTTTTAAACGTTTTGAACTCGCTGTTTGAGAACATTTTATACGTGTATTCACGCAACTAAAAATGTATTATTAAGTGGTTTAGGTCGCTAATGAAATGTAAACACGGTGAGAGAGCGGGAAGCAGTGTTGCTTCCAGAATATTATATTTAGGGCAACATGGGGGCTCTCAAAATGAATATTTACCTCGACTAGCTAAAATATAAAATAACAATAGTGATACCTAACAATATGTCTTAATTCCTTAGTTAATACAAATTAGCATGACTATTTATAGATTTTGCTATTAAATGCATACTTCGGTAAACTTATAACTAGTAAAAGTTGTGGAGACTAATTCTTTCGGAGGAGAGTCATAAATCCTCCGGGCTGGAAAAGTCTCACAAAAGCATGCTTGGAGGAATCACTGGGGGAATAAACCCAAATTTAACCCTATGACAGTATTTTCCTTCAGCAAACCCAAGTATCTTGAATATAGTAAATAAATCACATTTTGCACTTTATAATTTACTAATGAACTTGAATACTCAAACGAGTGCAACGGAGTTCACCTACATACATTGTAGAAAGTGAGGTTTGTGAGGGTGTTTTTTGCGACCCTCTTCCGGACTCCAAGCCTCCCCCCAAACTGAAAATATATACATATACAGACAGTGTGACAACAAATATTATATTTTATGTATATTTAAAAAGAGTTCTATAAGGTCATACTGAGTAATCTTGTAAACAAACTACTACATAGGTGTTTCTTTTAATAAGTCTGTGGCAATAGGGCTTTGTGAATTATTATTTTAAATGACAACCTCTGTTCAGAAAGTTCGATGAATGACGTCATACCGCTCACGGTCGTAAGACTGCGCCACCACCGCATGCGGCGCCGAACAGGTTAATACCTGTCTGAACAATATCCCAAGCGGTGGCGCTGCGACTGTGCTTATCGTGTGCAAACAGCACATTGTAGAGTGAAAGTGTAGTGCGCGGGGTCGAAATTCAAAATGGAGCAACGAACGAATACGCTGTCCTATTTAAAACTCAAGACTCATGAAATGTTGACAATAGTTCACGAACAAGGTGCTGTAGCCTTGAAGTGTGTTTATGAGTGGTTTATACGCTTTCAAGAAGGGGGAGATACCGTAGAAAATGCCCCCCAACTAGCCGGCCTGCCTGGCATTTTTTCCATCGTCAACACGAGTCGGGAGCAAAGCATGCATTTACCCAAATCCTGGGTGGCTATAAGGCGATCCATCTAACAATCAATTCTCACTTCCTCCGCTATCATTCACACTGTCACACGACGATCCGGGGCCAAAAGTTCCTTCACTTTATGTACCGTGTCCGGGGTGCGTGCAGTTGCAGGCCGGTCAGTTCGGAGGGCATCTTCCACGGTGTCCCGCCCTTCTCGGAAGCGTTTACACCACTCATAAACACACTTCAAGGTTACAGCACTTTTTTTTAAATAAACTGTTGTATGCATTTCATGAGCCTCTTTCGCTGATTTTCCAAGTTTGAAAAGCATATTTATTGGCTGCTCCATTTTGGGTTTCGACCGCGCGCACTACATCTTCACTCTATAATGTGCTGTTTACAGACGATAAGCACATGTCTTGACCTGTCCGGCGCGGGATGTGTCGGTGACACACTGTTACGATCGTGAGCAATATGTTGTCATTCACCGAACTTTCTGAACAGAGGTTGTATATCGTAACGTAGGGACGTCTCACGGCTCAACGAGCGCTTTTTTTAAAGGGTAGTACTAGCTATCAGGACGTAAGGGTATGCAGGAAATATGAAAAAAATGGCTTTTAATATCGGGTGACAACGCTGACCACTGCGTGTTTGAGTACATAACAACCAAAGTTAGTTTCGATTGTGTCGAATACGTATACTCAAAGATTGGTGCGCATACATCATATATATGGAAGTAATTTTAAAAAAATAGCTGGTAACACTGTTAACTGCGGGACCTGAGGTACATGTATGACTTGTACCAGCGCGTAAATTCAAAGTTTGGTGTTGATACGTTCACTGTTGTGAGAGACTCTTTGGCACATTTTGCAGAACGGACAACAGCGGCCCCGGAAGTAAGCACATGAATTGCCACAGTACATTATGGACACGTATGGAAATGAATGCGAATCTGTCGAACGAAGGCAATTATGAAAAATATAATTAATAAAATTAGTTTGCAACACTGAGTTAACTACAATGCATTATGTGGCTGTATAATGTGTTTTAGTACCAAATGCACATGCATGCAAAATTTAGTGTAAATTAATGTACACATGACGATGTGTATTAACAATGATACATCTCAAAGCTAAAATAGGTAGGTAACATAGACAACTTGGGTGCTTGAAGTTGGGGACACCCTAAATTTCTTCCTATCGTGTTAGGGAAAAAAAGCTATTAAAACGTTTGGCAACACTGAGCACTGGGCAACCCGGAATACATCATATAATCGAAAACATTCGCTACTAGAGATGGTTTAATTATACTTTCGATACACCGATACTTCCAAAGTATCGGTATCGATCTATACTTCAACTAATGAAGTCGATACTTTTTCGATACTTTGAAAGTGGTGACAGTAATATATGTCTTTGAGAATAATCCATTTGTAGAAAATTAGGTCTATAGCTTACATCTTGTAGCTGCTTGAATTTGATTTTTATGGCCCTTAGGCATCTATGATTCAGGACAAACTTCAATTATAAATTATAGGAAATCAATACACTTTACAGTTTAATTTTAATTAATGTATGTATTACTTAATACATTGTGAAAAGTGTCGAATATCAAGTATCGAAGGTTAAAAATAGGTATCGGATTAGTAATTCTGTGGTCGACCTATCTCTAGTTGTTCATATATAAAATTCTGGAAGTGTGCAAGAAGAAATTCATAACAAGAAAAACTTTTTAATACTGAATGAAAGCATTCCTACACACACTAAAATTCGACGGAGAAATGTGTACGATTTTGCTGCCCCGAGATCCCTATGCTGAGTATCAGATAGTGAACAAATGTGGGGAATTGCATATGCAATTCACAACACAGATAAATAAAACAAACGAGGGAATAGCGAAATTAAATTACTACAAATCAGCCATTCTAAGGGCCAAAACAATGTAATGTAGACTACATAAACCGGATAATAAAAAAATAGTCCGTTCACGCAAACAATGATTACGAGACCCGAACAAGGAAGCCGGAAAAGTCCGTAAACCAGAGAAACCTCCATAAACGGGAAACCAGAGAAATAGACAAAGGAAACTCGAAAGAGGCTGAAACTCGACGGCTGAAAGCATGATCTAAAGAAACCGAAATACAGAAAAAAAACAGAATAGTACCTAGTGAAAAATGAAAACCTCAGGCTCTGAGAAGAGTTGGTACACACTTACGGGTTCGTGGCAAAACCTATGAGCAAAAAAAAATGTGTTCCAGGTCTCACATTACAATGAAATAAACGATGAATATTAAATTATCGTACAAGTTTGTATTGATAGAATGACATGAAGTTATGTGTTATGGCTTGAAAACCATAAGATTTCAAAATATCAAATGGCTATTATATTTAAAATTTAAGAAAAAAAATAGTAAAAAAGTTTCATTTTTTGGTTAATTTTAGGACATGTGTGAGACCGGAAGATGTCTGATTTAACCTATTTTTTTTCTTGTCAGCACCAGTTGTAACTTTTCCGCAGTAAAAGCACGCCTAAAATATTAAGGTAGTTATTTCTTTTTAAAAAAATACGAAAAAAATACAATTTATCATATTTCGGAATATATAGATGCTACGCACGAAAGGAAAATATTGTCAGATGTAACAACAACAACAAGGTAGTAGTCCTGGCCCGCAGAGCCACTAGACTGGCCTTCTGGCTTTCTTTAGCCACTTTCGTCCTTAGAATTAAGTATCATTCTTATAGGAATTAGTATTGATTTGGAATTGAAGCGGATTCCGAGCATTCAACCCAGGCACGCACCCCGCAAATAACAAACAACTCCACCCCGGCAACTAGCTCCATTTGTGAGTAAAATTATTATTATGTTATATTTATGTAATAAGTCATAAATGTCATAGTTTTTGTCGTTATTCATTGTAAGTTGGCACTTTGATCAGGAAGATATGGTGAAGGATATTTGTGATTGTTAAATGTTTTGATTTGAAGTTGCACTATAGTACTATATAGTCATCCGAAGGGAAACAGTAGCTCAAGATATTCTCCGTTCCATTGTTATTCTTAAGTTAGATTGAGTAATTCTTGATAGGTAATTTGATGTCTTATGATCTCAAATGTCAGTCTTTTAGGGAGGTTCAATAGGGCAAATTTTTTGTCTTTATTATTTTGTATGTAATTTATTTTCATTTTGTGTAGATATTCTTCCATAGGAATGATGTTGATGTTTTGATATAATAAGTTTTTTTTTTCTGATTTCCACATTTTTCTTGATACACGTAGTATCTGTCATATTTATTGAGGAGTTACGGTAGGTCGTAATATAGAGGTGTATATTCTAGCTTTTATAGCTTGTGGTAATCCGGCTAGTAGTAAGGCCTTTAGAGCTGAAAAAGTTTGCAGTCCCTCTCCTCTTCTGTCCTGTATGTGTTTTTTAAAAGAAAGTCTCTGGTCCAAGGTCACGCCGAGATACTTTGCAGAGTTCGTAGGTCTAATTTTAACTTTGTTTATCGAAACGTACTTGTTTTTGGCTGTTTTGTCTTTTCTGATCCCCTTACCATTTGGGTAAATAATATCGTGTATATATATATATAAATATAAAACTTGGCATTTTTCTTATAAATGCCAATGAAAACTTTTCCGCAATATAGTGATTCGCAAGTAATAATTCAAATTATTACGAACCACCCTATTACACTTGTAGCTTGTCTATGGAGAGACAAGGTAGG
>JAGDQP010069231.1:0-10915 GCA_022664845.1 Lepisma saccharinum
AGTCCGCCATTCTGATGAAGAGCGATTCACAACATGTTGTGCAATCACCTTTGTATCAAACGATACATGTAGCAGTATTTCCAATAGTTCATATCAAGCACCAAATAAAGATTATATATATATATACCTATGATTACGTTGCAATTAATCATCAGATTAATTGTTAATTACGTTTTCACTTCTTTTTGTGTTGTATTTCTACAGTTCAGTATACAAGACACAAACAAAGTACTTTTTGAGCATTTTCACACTTTTTCTCACTGTAATTTTGAGGTTTCAGTTCTTATGGCCTTGAAGTAGATAAATAAGGCTCATATAAATCTGTATTCAAATGAGAAGGTGAAGGAGATTCTGATAAGGTTCTTTCAGGAGGTGTTTCAAAGGAAATCCTAGGAATTGAATATAAAAAAAAAAGTTTTTAAAGAAAGAAGAAAAACTTTCACAAGCGACAGATTTTGGAAAATGTACTTTTCTTTACCCGGTTCCTGTACAATACAAATATTTTGTGGCTCGCTCGAATGCTATAGACCAGGGTTTCTCAACCTGGGGGTCGCGCCCCCAGGTGGTTCGCAGTGTGTGTGCAAGTAGTGAGGATTAAGATAGTAAACACGACGGAAGTCGTCGTCACCTACGACGTCATACTGACGCTACCCACTGTAAATACAACGACGAAACCAAGATTTCCTAGCTCGGCTTCGTGGCCGAATGGTCAAGACGTTCGCTTCTTGAGTGAAAGGTCCCGGGTTCAAACCCTTCTTGGGTCAACACTTTTTCTTTTTTTTTTCTTTCGAAATATATTTTCATGTGCTCGTATTTATTATTAATAATTGCTTTTTTGCATTTTTCGTACATTATCTTAAATTAGTGACCATGGAAAAGTGGAGGTTAGGTGCGGTCATGTATCTTTATATTTTCCTCTCTCAAATTCCTAGCGCGGACGCCCTTCGGCCGTATATACTATATTAATCGCCATGTGTGTGCAAGGGGTCCAATGGAGAAAAATTTAAGTAGGATTTTGTTGATTAAAAACTAATTAATTTGAAAGACAGTATTTTATTTTGCTTGCTGTTTTTATCATTACTAAAGATAATATAGTTTGTTGAATAGTTTTTTGGTAATATAATTACCATATTTATTATAAAATACAGGAAATAAGCTGTCATGTTTTGAAATGAAAAGCAAATATACACAAAATAAAATAATTGTAGGTCGCTGGCTAGAAGACATGGTAAAAGGGGGTCGTGCGATGAAAAAGGTTGAGAAACGCTGCTATAGACCACATGTTAAAATGTATTTAAACTAGATGTCCGTCTTGCATCATATGTTCAAGGAGAAGAAATTGATATCTAATGGTTCATAGTCACACAGGCTGCTGTTAGAGCTTCCGCACTCCATTAATATTGTAATACTGAGCTATTAGTATTAGTAGTACTAATAATAGTACTAGTGGTACTAATATATGAACACTATGGCATTAACATTATTATTATTATTATTATTATTATTACTATAGTAGTAATAATAATAAGTAGCTTGTGAGATTTGGAGACCTCTGATCTGAAATTTTAATATATTCGATGTTAAACTTTCTCCTCAGTTAATTTTTTCAAACTAAGTGATTTCTGAATAAGAAAATAGACGAAATAGTTTGCGTTGCGAGTATGAATTTTTCATTGTACAAAGTAGCTTGGGATGTTTGGAGACTTCCAATATTTTTATCTGTACTATTACTTTCATTAGTACCACTACTACTGGTACTCATAATAATAATAATAATGTCCATGCCATAGTATTCATTAGTACTACTACTACTTCTATTACTAATAATAATAATAAATGATAATTACTATTAACTAAAAATCGTTTGCAACACTGATGCTCAGAGTTCTTCAAATGGTGCTGAGGACGAGCCTACTAAATGTTGAATTCGTTGCTGAAAAACGCGATGCTAAGTTTACTATCGTACTAAGCATTCATGTACTTAATAGCAAATACTGTAAATGATCTTGCAAGTAAAAGAGGCTTTTCTATTTTAGATGGTGGAAGAGAGCGAAGAGCGGCTGACAGATGAGCAGGTGGAAGAATTACTGGAAGTAGTGTCGAGATGTTTACCTGGTGATCCTCAAACAGAAGCGTGGCCAGAGGAAGAAGATGGATAAGTTGGTCGTCTTTGTACTTACGTTTTAAACGTGGGGAAAATATGATAGATTCAAATCCATGTACGATTATGAAGTGTCAGAATTAATTTATTTTTTCAAGAATATATTTTGTTACAATTATCTGTATTATTTATGTGCATAACTCCTTTTACAAATTGAGATATTTTTTTTTAAGTTCTAAGATATGATTTCGGGATTAATGCAGTGAATTTTATTGATTTCTCAACATCTTTTACTAAAAATAGACGTGGTATCATGTGAAGAATCCCGTCCGAGATAGTGATAAGCCAGAAAAAAGCAAATTCTTACAGGAAGTCTAAGCTTTAAAAATAAGTACCTCTAAACCAGAGAAGTTTAAAAATAAGTAAACATTACACCAGAGAAGATCACCACTTAATAATCAGTTGATTACTATCATCAGATGTGGATCAAGCGTCATCCAGTTGGATAAGATAAAGATAAAATGAATTGTATGGGCGGTAACAGCAGCATCATCATCCAGTTGGACATTCAGTGGCAAATTTTTTTAGCCAGTCGTAATATTTCTTCTGCGAATAACTTCTGAATGGATAGAACGATTTGAATACCGTTTCCTGTAACTTGAAGAAAACGTAATTTTCTGTAAGTTATAGAAAACTGTACTCAAATCGGTGTATCCATTCCATTACAAACGTTTGGAGCTGACACTACATTTTGTCGCAAAGATAATGAATTTAAGAAAAAATCAAATGTGTTCTTGAGTGTACATTTTATCCCAACACAATGAAATTAGAGACCGTCAAATTTACATTTTTTTTTAACAATGCTTCAATCAAATTACATATGATAGTGCAGTCTTTTATCAACACTAATAAGCTTCAGGATATCGTTGGATATAGATGCTTTTATATTGATGCAGTAAGTCACAGATTCTTACAAGGAATAAAAAACATATCAGAATAGAAGTACTGACCACTACGCTTCCCACCTCTTTCCTTGAAACATGTATAGACTCCTCCGACTGTAAAGCCAGTACAGAAAAAAGAAATAACCAAAATTGCCTCGAAATAAGTAAGTGATCTATTCGTCACATTAAGGATTTTACGAATATTTTGGCTCACAAGGAAGGGTTCCAGTAACTGTCAGGCAATCCTGATTAAAACACAGTGCATCTGATACAACATGATGACGTATCACCAAAAGGCTACAGACCAGTGGAAGAGGAACTAGGGACTCGAAAAGCGAGCGACCGTAGCTCAGTTGGTAGATCGATTAACAATCGGAAGGTCCTCGTAACGATCCCAACAACCATCTATCCTGACTGGGGTTTCTCTAGGGTTTTTCTTCAGCCACACCAAGCAAATGGCGGAATGGTACCTAGGTCCTGGTCCTGGACTACCTTCCAATATCTTTCCACCCTATCCCGACCTGAGATTCCAAAAGGCCATAAAAAAAAAATCAATTCAAATTTCTGCACTACACAGATTGTCGTCATCGCTTACAGGAATAAAGTTGTCAAAACTAACTTCGTGACTGTTATCCGTTTAAATTACATCGCATGAGCCTCTTCATATTTAAACATCTCGAATATTATGGCCAATTTCAAGCTGGCAGCCATGACGATGATACCTCTCATACGTAGAACTCCTACCAAATTCAGTTTTATTTATGGCCTTTCTTTAGGTATCTCAGTCTCAGGCTGGGATAGAGGATATTGGAAGATAGTAGCCTAGTTTGTAGTACCATCCTTGCATTTTCCTGGTTTCAGGAACTTGTCAGGATGGGCAGTCGCTGGGATCGTTCCCAGCACCTTGCGATTAGTAAGCCAACACTACAACTTACTGAGCTACATACAGCAGTTTGATAAAGAGAAGAACGTTTCAGTAATTTTGGTTTAGCTACTTAATAATAATGCCGACCCGAGCCAAAGTTGTCTATTTTGTTTAAAATTCAATATTAATGATATATTTCATTATCTCCCACGGAATTAACGTTATGGTACAACACATTTAACCAATGTAGTTATTTGAGCCGAAAATAAAGATGGCAGTCACAATGAATGTACCATTCCACGTGAAATCGACCAGCACTAGTTGCTTAACCATATTGGATTTTTTTTTTCATATTTGCACCCTGTTAGTAAGCAGCACAAAACAATTTTTATTTTATTTTTATCAGCAGCCATTTTGAATCCCGGTTTACTTTTCTTGACTGCGGCAGGCAAAAATAGGGGTTTGCAAGGTTTTTTAAAAAAAGCCACTGCTGTCTTCTCATTAAAGATAGAAGGTTCTGGTTTTCACTGGTTGAAAGAAGATATTTTGAGCTTTTAGAAATTGTATAAAAATTTCGAAAAATATTTTTGAAATTGGACCTAAGGGGCTCATAATACGGCCTTACTCATGAGCAAAATCATAGTTTTTTATGGACCATTTAAGGTGACTTGCGTTCAAACCACAAGTTGTACTTTTTGTGTAAGAATTATGCCTAGTACAGTTTCCATAGATGTACGAAGAAAGTTTGGATTTGGTGCCTTTCCTAGCCCTTTTTGGCCTCAAAGTTGAGGAAAAATCGGAATTTCGGGACTTCCAAGGTCAAATTTCCGAAAAGGGAGACCAGATAGAAAATTATTGCTTTTGTCCAATAATCCTTCTATTAATACTGTACAAAACCTGCAAGCTTCGTTTTGTGGTTCAAAGTGATATAGAAATTATAAACTTTCAAAACATGGGCAAAAGTAGTGGCAATTGGAGATACGCCATAAATGACCTAAATTTAAATTTTATATGCTTATTTATTTTATTTTATTTTATTTTGGCAGTCGCATATCAATGCTAAAATTCCCCTATCTGGATCCGCCATTGAAAGAGAACTTAAAATACACATTTGGGTCTTATATGCTTCTAAAATATTCAGTTACACATATTTTACTTCCAAGGCTAATTACAATAATCACAGTCGTGACGCCTTTTGGTGTTTATCGCTACAAATTTAGCATTTTTTTTTCCTAAATCCTTGCAAACCCTTATTTTTGTCTGCCACAGTCAAGAAAACAAAGCATAGCTTCAAAATGGCTGCTGATAAAAATTGTTTTGTGCTGCTTACTAACAGGGCTATCTATGGTGCATATATGAAAAAAATCCAAAATGGTCGAGCAACCATTTGCATAATAATTGGTCGATTTCACATGGAATGACCCTTCTGACAGGTGACCCCTACAGTGTTTGTTCGCTTTTCATTCTTTTAAGCGTATGAAAGATAAAATGCTATTTCCAGACGTTTTGTTCATCCTGTATTCAGAAATCATACTATGGCAACACTTATGATGTTACCTTATCATAGCAATAATGCACACACTCATTAGAACTTATCTTATTCCAAAAATCATTTTATTCAGGTGCTTCGACACGCACATTTCCAGCGCATGTCTCGTACCAAGTTTTTAACACTGTTTCAGTGTTACAAGTTCACTGTCTTGTTTATTGATACTATTAATTAATTTGCATCCTTAAAAGAAAATAAATTTTATTCAGAGTTGACAAGTCAGCAATACTACTATTTAATTTCGTTACTACGGTTAGTCACTCACTTCCAATCCTACTTTATCAAAACCAAATTTTCACGCATTCTGCGAGATACAGGCACTATTGCTAAGGACGGGATTATAACAGTAATGGCACCGGCAGTTGTAAGTTGTGACGTAATATGTGCTGTGTATTTAAAACTTCCAAATTATTGTTTGCAAGTTGGTAGCCTGGTTCGGTGAAGAAGACGTCGGCTTGCTATGTAGGAAACTCGAGTTCGAATTCCGGCGGGGTCAAAATTTTTCTTAGTTTAGAAAAAAAAACATGTTTATATGCTTATTATTGTTATTGGTTAGGTTAGACTTTTTTGTTATACACTGGCTCACGGCATATAGTTCAACGGGACCATTACTCTTATGATCCGGAGGTCTATTGCTCGAGTTATGATTACATATATATCTTGAAGATAGTATAATAGACTTTCAGTTGGTCACTCCTTAATCCTCACTGTTTTTCTCTATTTCTATTGTGATCAAGGCTTTGGCGAAACTTTCCACATCTCTCTGTATGTGAGAAAGAATTAAGTGCCCGTAAATCTACCAGTAACATTGTTTTCGTATCTGTGGGAAGGAGCGTTGTCACAGTTCCAGCGAAAAAATTAAACGTGACCTAAGCATCTTCGTCCCCCTTTCCATTTGCATAGCATATTCAGTACAGAACTTGAAACTGGCACGTAATGCGTTAGTCAATCATGGCGTCTACTAATTTTGTGAATTGCAATTCCCTGACTTCTTAGTACAATGGAACGTGTAAATGATACGTTCAATGCCATTTTTTTTTAATCCCACCACCACTCAATCCAAGCATCTTGTACATTATTGGTATTTCACAAATGAGAGAGAGAGAGAGAGAGAGAGAAAAAAAAGATAATTTCTTTAAAATAGAGGATTTTAACACATTGAAAAAATCTGATCATCAGTGGGTATCGAACTCACGACCTCTGCCTTGCCGGGGCAGTGCTCTTATCAGCTGTGGACATGTCCACCTCATAAGTTTCCCTCATAAAGTATAGGTTTCCTTCAGTTTTCCAGAGTATTCCATGTTTTCCACAGTGGTAGATACCCTGTCAATTGTTCCAAACTTGATGTGTGCTAGGTGGCACCAATATCACTCCACTCATTGTCTTCGTACACGTGTTTTGGTGGGTTGAACATTCAACGAATGTAATAATTTTCAAAGTTCTTATTAGTTACTTTACTATTCGTTAATTCTTGACGAAGGGTGGTGAAATCACTTTCTTTTCCTACCTGAGAAAATCTCAGAAATCGAGATATAGTTGTGTGTGTTTACAACTGGAACAATTCTATTTATGTATCCTTTTCTTTTTTTTTTTTTTTTTTTTACCTTTTACAATTTATACATTGGCTGGCTTTATCACCACTTGTCTTTTTGCCTTCCGATCCTGTGACCAACCCTTTGCCATCTTTCTGTCTCTCCCTTTGTGTGTGTGTGTGAAATGCCCGTACACCTACTTGCAACATTCTTTTCGAACCTCATCTCTCTACGGACAGAGATGACTGGTGCTAAGGAGCGGTCATATAGCAACATATATAGTACAGACGCCTTCGGCAAAACGTTGTTGTTTTTATTGTGTGCGTGTGAAGTTTCTGTACACTTGTGTCTACCAATTTCTAACTTTTCGTATATCATTTATGTATTCCCGCATCGGGCTTGCTATATACATATAAATCATCAAGATATTAGTGAGACTCAATAATTTCGTACGCTAAAATGGACATATTTCAAAGTACGTGGGGAGACGTGTTTTGTGACTTCTCTACATGGAATTGAATTGACCTAATTTCAGGACCACTAAAGACGCATATATATAGGTAAGTCTAAACGCAATTACCAAGCGCAAACAGTACAATCAAAATTAGCGAAGGCAGCGGGGTACCTTTCCACAGGTACTATATGGTAAGCTACCATATGCAGTTTTCTTATCAAACCATAGTTTTGTCTTTGTTGTTTCCTGATCTTTACTCGGTATCCCTAAAGAATTAAGTCGTTACTAGTTCCTGTGAATTAAGGAAAGCTTAAGGTATTTTATGTAAGGAGACCACATAACGTATTCGGTAAGACCTTTGGAAGCACTTGTTTTGAAAGGAATCTTTTCACACTTTCACTGGCATCATATAATCAGGAAACTGTTATCCTGACAGCATTTTGTTCTATGCTAAGATGATTTTTTGAATTTTTTTTTAAATACCCAGAAGGTAAGTAATATTTGGCTCATACCAAAAGATCCTACGAGATAACTCGTATTCTGCAATCAGTGTGTTAAGTAACTGAAATGGATCTCATTTTAAATACAATGTCTGTCTCAGAAGTCATAATAATTGAATTCTTACGGTATATCTGGCAATACTGACTCAGGTTGTATTTAAATGGCTTGAATCGCAAACTAAACCTGGTAACTGGCCCGAGTACTTCGGTTACTGTCTGAGCTACATAAATGCCTCAAAATTGGCTGACAGAAATATGGGCATTCTAAATTATACGAATATTGTTCATGCAGGAAGAATAGGCATGGCGAAAAAGAGTTCAAAGGGGAAAATACTAACCCTGATGAAGTAAAAAGTGCTCCGATTAGGCATGTAACTAATATTCAGTGTTGTTCCAAGGTTGTGTTAGCGTCCATAGTCATGTCAAAGACACAAATATTGAACAATTCAGGTCATCAGATGTTTGTTTTATCCCAGGTGTTAAGGAGGACCAAGAAAACCAAATGAACATGACTCTGGACGGGAGAAGGTTAACATCGACAGGCGAAGACAGTATTGTAAAGATGTAGTTTGTTAAAAAAAAAAAGGTACGGAATTGGCTGGCAGGGGGCCAATCATGAACCACATATAGCTGTCTCACTAGAAGCTGTGTTGTTTATGATGAAGCCAAGTTGTTAGTTGGTGAAACTGTTACACGTTTTTAGTTTTAAAATAAAACGTATTTGCTTTTGCTCAGCATTATTTTATCTTAAGAGGAAAAAGAAAAAAAGACAATGTCAGATTACTACTAAGAATACAGTTCTTCACATTTTGACTAAGGTCTCATTTTACCTAATCACACTGCTGCTTAGTCTCGCGCCGCGTGACTATCTTTTCCCTAATATTAAATAATAGTTGAAAGGTCAATATTCCCTTAGAATAAATCATATCCAATTAATCTCGACATGCGCTTTAAATAGCCTGATAGAAAAGAAGTTTTAGCCTAGGAAAGTTAGGTCAAAATTTGGGTGAACCTAGAAGTAATGGACATTTCCGGTAGTATTTGTTTTATTGCAATAAAAAATTCTTCTGTTAAAGTAGACTATGGAAAACATTTTCTTTTCTTTCTGTGATGCATTTATCAAGAGTAATAAAGCCTTACTTTTTGGTTATAACTAGAATTGTGTTCTTATGTGTACGTGCAGAGAGACATGTTAGAATCATGTGGTAAGACCCGTGTTGGGTAACAAACTCTAGCACGTAGACAAAACTGTAACTTTCCACATCATGTGAAAAGAGCAATGTACACGAAAAAGAGAATTATTAAAAGTAATTGTAAGTGCCGCTCCGGCACACTCATCGATTGGGTTGTCACAACAGTAGTTTGATTTTGTACATCATCGCTGTGAAGTAGCTTGTAATTTTTCTGTATCTTTGCTGCTAAGAGAGAACAAATCGAACACTAACTAATAAATAGTTTCTTGGATCAAAAAGGAGACTTTTTAAGTTCTTGTTGAATTAGAACCCATAACAGTTTATCTTCTTTTGAGTAATAGCCTGTAGGTGGAAATTCGGCATAGCTACCAGAAACGAGAAGACCTACAACATGCTTGTCATTAACGTACAGATGGTATTTGATTTGTTAGTATTGTTAACAAGAGATAGCAAAAATGGATCGAAAGAAATAGTATAAGTGGTGAATAGCGTTTCTATATGCCTTAACACGTCATTTGGTTCGTTTTATTAATTTAAAATTGATTTTTACTTTTTTAAGATATTGATATATTTTGGTAGCTTCAACACTAATTTATAGCAGCTCTTTTTTCAATGTTAAATCAAAAGTAATCTTCTAATAATGCTCTTTAGAACTCTTGTATTTAAAAAGGATTACCTCTTTTTTCTGTAAAAAAATGTGGGTTTTTACATCCGACAATCGTATACTTTCTTAATGAATGCTAGTGAAGCATTTTTCAAGAATTTAAAAGCATATGAATTAATAGTGCTCGTTAGTGCCATCTGTTAACAGTTTAACTTACTACTTGTAGCCCGTGAATATATCCAATAGTTTTAATATGTCACTGTAAATAAAGTAATAATAGAAGCATGTAAGAAACAAAAATGTAAATTGAAAGTTACTCTTGCGTTTCGTGAAGTAAAATAAAACATGGCCTTTGATAGGATTCGAACAGCCTTAGGTGAAAGTATAAAGAGTTAAGTTGCGTGCGCGATCCAATTGCGCCACATTGTCAAAACATCGGAAATGACAAACTAGCGATAAGAAGAGCATTGCAAGTTAAGACTGACTGACCCCCGTCATTGTTCGAGCAACTTCTGTTATTAAAAATGTGTTTTAACTTATTGAATTGTGTTCTGCAGCCTTGTACATTATTTCATTAAGTGATGATGTGAATGTTCTCTCTCTGTTTTTTCGTCTTCAAGCTTCTGAATAAGGAACGTAACATAGGGAGAAGCATATAGCTACGGAAATAGTACAAATTGATTACATCAAAGCATTCAGATGATGATTTTCGTTGTATGACGTAGGAGATTGAATTATCAGTATTTCATGCTATATTTCTACGTAACGGAAAACCGTAGCGCTAAAATTCCAAAAACATTATATATTATTTAATCTGATGTACACAAACAAATTATAAAATATATAAGGACGGTGAAAACGGGCATGTCCATTGCAATATAATTTCTGTTAGTAGTTTCTTATGAAGAACACCTAAAAAAAAGCGACGGTGAAAAGTCTACCACTCTCCGAACGTAGGGCTGCTATGACAACTGTCCAATATGGCCACTACGCGCTTCTAGTATAATTCATATATATATATAATTCACAGTCATATTCAATCCACTACTGGATGAGGCCTCTCTCGGAGGTGACTACTGCTCCCAGCTGACCAGACGTGCTGGGAGAGGAGATCCGAAGCTCTCAACTGTGATCGCCACTGTATTTTATTCACAGCAGCTCCCCAATTGTCCT
>JAGDQP010069232.1:0-10914 GCA_022664845.1 Lepisma saccharinum
TCACCAATGAATCTGTATGAAATTGACTCACTCGCTAACTGTTATAGCTGAGGTGAGACTTTTGTGAAGAGAGAGCACAGAGGTGAAGACTGATAAGGGATACGAACGCTTTCTGTTCTGTGATACAAATAATAAGACACACACACAAAAAAAAATTGAAAATCTCCACCAGTGGCGCTGCAAGTTGCTGGTGATTGAAGCATATGGTTGTACTCGACACTAGTAGTATGCTGTCATGCCAAATCGCTTCGAAAATGTGACATGGTGCATAATTCATACAATTACCATATGAGGCATTTAGAGAGTTTCTAGTCTATATATTCCTTGTCTCTGACAATTTGGTCGTAAATAGTATCAATCAGTTGAACTACCTACTTTTTCTTGTGCTTTCTTTTTACAGCTTCATCGCAAATACGAGACAACATTTTGAACTACCGTCGTGTATCAATTGTTTTGTCTTTTCTCATCTACTCTAGCAGATGAATTTGCTCTTCCTTGCCACTTGACTACTTGCAATTTAATTAATACCCATTCTTCTTCTTCTTATTATTATTATTATGGGTTTCGCCATATTTGAATGTTGAAACGGGAATAGTGAAAGAAAAACGTTGGTCAATGTCGAAATGGAGATGGACTAAGAAAGCACCTGTCATCTTCATTAAAAATGGTGGAACAGAATATTCTATTCTCACAGATTTTTGTCCAATCTCACATGGTGCAAATCATAGGTGTCCAACCTCATGAGGGGTGGACCTGGCCGTCACGTATCCGCACCTTTGCTGCTTGAGGGTGAGTGAGTTTGAATGAGAAGCGGTGACGCGATGGTGAGGTTCGTAAGAGTGAGAGCTAAGTGAAGATGTGAAGCTGTTGAGGATGAGGGGCATGTGAAGGCAAAACCTAAGTGAAAACTTTAGAGTGAGGGAAAAGAATAGGCGAAGCCGTGAGGGTGGTCAGGGCGAAATTGAAATATGAGAGTAAGTAAGGCTTAACGAAAATAAACACCTTTAAGTTTAATGTAAATAGAGATTCGCATATAGCAAATTAGACCTAAGAAAAGAGATGGAAATTCGAAAAAAGAGTTGACTGCTAACAAAACAAGCAGAGACTCTCGCACCGGAAACGTCAGCAGTCTCATTTCCGAAGGGTGAGGCTCCTTCCTTTTCCCCCCACCGCCGCCACTGATTCAATTTGCAGGTCTCAAAGTGGTTAACTTGCTTGGTGGTCTTCTCCTCCCTCCTCCCAGACACTATATATATATATCGCCCAGCCGATTATTTTCTTCTTCCTTCTGCTCGGTAACGTGGTTAGTTAGTTACCACGTACGGCTTCCAGCATATGCTTCATCCGACACCCTATTTAAGTTCCGCTTCTTCTCCCCTCTCTTATCGTACCTTTTTCTTCTTCTAAAGGACAGACTGGCTTAAGCAGCAGCAACGACGATCCTGAAAATGGCCATCCATACACTAACAACACATCCCATCAACGACATCTCTCTCTCTCTCTCTCTTTAATAGGTTCCTATTAAATTTTGTGGAGAAGCAGATGAACGAGCACTAGGATCACGTTAATCACCTACCCAAGATTGCTTCATCATTTGTGGTTTTTTTAAAAAAATAGTTATTGAGAGAGAGATATTCTAACTAAGCACTTAAATTAACGCTTTTATCTATTCCATTTATCAGGTACGGTACTATCTCCAACAAAACCTCTTCACAAAACTGTTTGGTTTGGTATGCAACCGGGAATGAGCTGCTGTAATGCGGTTTGCATACAAAGCAGGTATCTTTACCATAATAATAAACCACACAATGGAATGAACACGGGAATCTCTAGATCAGCAAGGGCTTTGAAATAATAAAAAAAAAAGATGTGGTGACTGGTGAGCTTTCGCTATTTGTAAAACAAAACGAAATAGTGCTCAAGTACAATTCAAAATAAACTCGTTTTACATTTACGCTTTGTGACTTAATTAGTTGGTACACTTACACGCTACTTAACTGGACAAAATGTGAGTTTATGCCTGCATAGTTGTTGTAGATATATCTACTTTCCTTGCGATGCAGACAGAGAGTAAATGCACGTATTGCTCTTCATTGCTTAGTTTACGTTCTTTGAATAACTTAAATTACGTTGCTTCTTCAGCTCTCAACTACGAATTTATCTGTTTTGTTAGAATCTCACTCGGACAGCTTTTTGCTTCTTATTTGTGATGCGGAAATTCCCTTCCCTTCGGGATTGTTCTAAAAAAAAAAAAAAATACTTTCTATTGGGTAAGGTTATTAACTTCCTTAATTCACTTTTCTCAACTCGGTGATAGTGGATATTACAATTTTCAATTCATGGGTGAAGAAGCTAGAGACTACTAGTTTTGCGACCAGTGTCCTTTTATTAATGTCCGAAGTAGTCATAAAATCTCGTGTAAGCTTACAATTTTGTTTCATAGATGGCGGGCGGTGTATGACCAAAGCAGTGAAAGTGCCGACGAAGTGTTATGCACATTTATAGCGTGCACTGTGTATTTCATCGTCATGAAATAAAATTTCGTGCGGAATTGTCTAGGTATGAACCAAAAACCAAAGACAGGGACGACATTTGAAGATTTTAAACGAATTCGTCTAGAGGAAAATTGATAAGGTATTCATTTATTCCATCCGTCAACTTGGCATTCGATGTTTTGAACTGGCCTAGGTAAACATACTCAACTATGCCTATTATCTCTCCGTTAATCTTTATTTCCCTCTTTTCAGCATGCTGATTGAACATTACTTTTGTTTTACTTAAGTTAATTTTAAGGCCTATTTTCGAACTCTCATTACACAGCTCTTCCATTCTGGTTTGTAGTTCTTCGGCACTTGAAGCAAACAGGTTGATGTAAAACTAACAGTTACGTTACCGTAAAAATGCTTTAACGGAAATACGACGTAAAAAACTGTAAGATGATGTAAAACTAACGGTAACGTCACCAAAAAATGTTTTATCCGCAATAGCATTACGTAGATTTTAACTGTAGTAGACCGAGCGACCATAGCTCCCTAGTAGAGTATTGTCTTAGCATTCAGGAGATCGTGGGTTCAATCCCAGCAGTCGACCACCCAGATAAGTTTTGGCCGTTTTTTCTTCCTGAGTCACACCAGGTAAATGCCCGTATAGCACCTTCAAATTAGACCCTGGCTGACATCTTCCCGCATCCTTTCCCTTCCCTATACGGGTCCGAGTCTTAGATACTTGATAGCCATAAAAAAAATGAAATTCAAATTAACGCTAATCGGGGCGACATAAAAATATTTTAACCATAATATGACATAAAACTAACGCTGACGTAACTGTAAAAACGTTTTAACGATGATATTACCTAGAAAAGCCTAGGGAAGAAAATTTTAGTCATTTTTTTTGTACAATTGTTTTAATTACATCAATCGAAAACATTTTGTTAATAGAGTTGTAATTTTTCGACATATCAAGCGATCAATAGTTATTTTCTAATATGAAAATGTAGATACAGAGACAAGTCGAAAATCTAAATATCAACATCGAAAAACATTTTAATATATTCGATTACTAAAACTTTTTCGATATGAACCATATTCGACTTCCCAAATTTTATGATATGGACTAAGCAACAAAACGTCGATACGTATGAAATCGATTTTCCACGACCTGTTGATGATATGAACGATAATATAGTCGATCGTTCTTCGATTCACCAGCTATTTCTCGGTCAGGAATACTTTTGGTGAACAGTAAGTAGAACGTGGAGTGGATATGAGGATTCATTCGCTTATACGAGTAAGAGCATTAAAATACTTTCATTCTCTTTCATTGTTTTAACGTCACAGATTTTCAAGAGCATGACGTAATGAAGACTTTACCTTTCCTTTCATTCGTTTAGTATATAAAGCTACCTCTATCTCTTGACTTAGAATCCTTATAAGGGTACTACTTCAAGGATTAAAGATATTCTATAAATAGAAAACTCTCTGCAAACAATTGCAATGTAAGCAGAAAATATTGAAACAAAAGAAACCATATAATAACATTTTTGTCTCTTACCTTTAAAGCAAATAAACTAATAGACAAGCTTTGTCCAAACACTAAGAACAGTCGAATGCACATGGACTGGACTGTAGAAGTCCTACGTAACTCCTTCTGTGCTGTAACCGTAACCAGCACACAGTGTTGGTCCAAATCCCAGAAAATGTGATGAAAAGTCGAAACGACGATATTTTTTGATTAGTCTTTAAAAAAAAAGTAATCCCATTGTTGCCAATATACTGAGGAATGAAAACCGGTGGATATATCTTTGTCATGGTGTGGGTATTCGACAGTGATACCACCAGACCCCTCAAATTCTCAAGAACACCCCAACTGTAAATTTTTTACGGTCAAAAATCGATAGAAACCATACAAAACTTCACTTTACACCCTCCGAATTTTGTCTTAACACCCTACCACCACCAAAAAAAAAAAAAAATCCTGGCGGAATCCCTGGTATACGATATGTACTTGGCACGAGTTTGGCAACGTAGTTCGTTACATATTTTCACGTACAGAATTTTGCAAATTAATTCGTTAATTTTGGTGTTCATAACCACCAAAAGAAAATATAAAATTGGGCGGGAATCTGTTCGGTATAGAAGTGTAGACAATTACTGCATAATTTATGTTTGTCATTCATTGTTCTTCAGTGTTGGTAAATTAACAACAAAAGAAACGAAAGAAACTGATGAAATCACTTTCCAATTGTTGACTAACCCTTGGTGAATACAGATATATTTACTTAAGTTTCGACCACCTGTCACTTACGAGTTGGTACTTCTGTCTTTAGTGTGAAGTGAGGTTTGAATGTGAAGCGATAAGAACAGAGGCTCGATCAGTACCCTGTGTCTTTTCTCATATCGCAATTTTTGTTGTCGTAATATTTGCAAAGCAATCAGCCAGATGAACAATTTGAGACAAAACGAATTGTGGACACCGACACATACAGCTTTGGCCTTTCTGTATTTCGTACACAAGGATGTGATGCCATTTTAAATGAAACAAAGGAAAAAAAAACTATACCTGGTTGGTTGACAACACTGTCGATCCAATAATGTCACATATTACGCCCCGTATATTCTTTGCACAACAAACCTATTAATTGAATCGTGTGCAGAATTTTCAGCACCAGCGTTTGGAGAAAAGTTCTAAGTTACTCTCTCTCTCTTTCTCTCTCTCTCTCTCTATCTATCTATCTCTGTCTCTATTTCTCTCTCTTTCTCTCCGTACTTAATATAGTTTTAATATAGCGAAACGGTAAAATTTATGTACGTAGTGTGAAAGATAGAAAAAGCGATTCAGTAAATTTATCTAACACATGCGTATGTTTTTGTCATAAGAAAACGCTGCAATACACATAAGAAAAACCTCATTCAACTTGCGCAAACTCTACCCTCAAAGCGCACCAATATAGATGTGTCCCCAGGCCAGTTTTGAAGCTCTTCATTTCTTTCCTACGACACTGCGACTTTACGAGATCCGTACAAACAGAGTCAGTAACACATGATGCCTAAATTAAAGTCCAGAGGGGCAAAAAATATATATTATCAACTTACTTTCCACTTTAGGATCATATCTCGTCTGTTATTCAAACTCACACAAACAATAGTGAAAAACAGAGATGAATTAAAAACATTCTGGGACAAAAATTTCAGGAACTTAGTCTATAGTCGGAAACTTATTCTAGGAACCAAAATAAAACTTTGTTTTAACGCACGGGCTTCATTTTCGAAGATAAAGAAACTGAAAATTAAATTCCAAGTAACATTCAAAATATTAAGAATGTTTTTTTATATGTTTAAGCATATTATTTATTATGTACTACGAAATTATACGTAGACGAAAAGCATTTTGTCAATAGTGATAAAACAATTTGGTTGGCGTGTTTGGTATCTTCATTTGGTTACGCTCACTACACGTTATAGAATCATGATACATTTGTTTAGTCAGGCATACGAAAGCATTCAGTCAATAGAGTATGGTTAAATATTTGGTAGTGTTGACCAAATGTAAACTATGTATGTTTGTTACAGATTACGAATAGAATTTCAAGTATAGTTTACCAATTATTTACTAATATTTCCAAATATTTTTTTTCTGCTACATTTTCACTACATTACTATTCAGAACACTTTTTCCTTACTACACACTTTAATAATAATAATAAAGTCGTTGTAGCAGAGTAGTAATTGAATTGTGTTGTAATTTTTTTTTATGGATTCAGTATTATACAAGATCCATTACCGTTTTCAACACTAGTAGTGCCTGTTGTTTGGGAAGACCATTTATTAGTCATGAATCGTTGAAACAAAAATTAGAATAAGGAGGTGATCTTGATTTTGTTATAATGTGTGCTTTATACGGTTCACCGGTTTTAGTATAACAACACGAAGTAAAGGAATACGGTAAGAAATAACATCAACCACTAAAAAGCCAGGGAAAGAATATATTGATAAGTTGAAGATAGGCTGAAATATTGGAATTTTGATAACTTAATACCAACTTTTCTTCGTAAGCTTTGTTGTAATTAATAATTATATTGATTTTGTTATTCGTTATTTAACTGTTGAGGTAAGGTATATTCAATTACGTACTTACAAACAAAAGCAGCCTTGAACTCTAAGTACTACGAGATCGTAATTTGGCGTTCGAAAATAACGTTGTTCCATTTCTCACACTTCATACTTGCGAAAAGAACTTGTACGTAGCGCGTGAAGCCATTTTGATACTCTTTGGACATGTATCTATACTTAACTGTTGCCTAACGAAAGGACATGTACTCAAAGGTGTTTCAATCCATTTATGTCTTTTATACATGGTTGCAAACTATTTTTTGTAGATAATTCATGCAAAACTCGGACCAGTATTGTTATATTGTGGAGCTAGGTGTTGTTATATTGAAACTGTTCGTATTTTTTGTGTGTATATTTCCAGTTTCAATATTATACTCATTGATTCAAAAATGGTATTTGGTAAACAAAAACACAACACGATAGACTCCATGATATTTGTAGAAACCAATCAAACTTTGTTCAGTTGCACCCAATACCAAATTGTTTGATTGCTACAGCAACATCGTTGCTTCGTCCTTGTAACTAAAGTTTTAGTTGTATTTAACAAAAACTGTACTACCAAGTTGGCAAAGTTTGATCAGCAGTATTTGTAGAGGCTTTGGACCAAACACTTGGCTTGATTTACTTAAAAAAGCAATTTCCAAACGTTTTTAGTGTTGGTGACCAAAAGATTATTCACTAGCAACCTATTTTTCGTAATTTTGACCAAACTTTTATTTTTGTGCAAACGTTCATGCATCTTTGGCTTACGCCGGGATGCATATTTTGAACTTTTGATCTAATTTAGCTGTGGTTGATTGAAAATTAAGAAAGAAAAAGAAGTAAATCGTTTGTCCCAAATTCCCTCGGTGGCTTAAGTGGTAGATCGGCTTCCTTAGTGAGAGACCCGAGTTCAATCCCCATGCAGCGCAACTTTTTTTGGGCTTTAAGAAAATACTTCTCATTGCTGAAGTTAATTACGTACTAATAAAATATTCCTTGCACTTTCGAATGCATTTCAACGCGCTTTGAAATTATACATATTTCATCACATGTAATGCTGAAAGAGCGTTAGCGAATAAAGGCGGGTTAGTATCCAAGTTAGATTTTTGTTATTATCATGTTTCTTTACTTTTACAAGACCCCTTAAGCCATTTGTGCCCCTTACTGTAGAAAACAACCAGATGCTTCTTGACCATACAAAGTTGGAAATTTAAAAATGCGGCCGAGGTAGGGTAGCGGAGAGGATCCCGTTTGTCCTCGATGTGTGTGTGTGTGTCCAATTTAAAAGTAACCTCAGACTGATTGAAAATAGCCATTTGATACAGTTTCTAAGACCATAACTTGCATAATATAACATTATAGCACTAACATTTGATATATTTAAATAACATATACTCCATATATTGCATTACTTCTGTACTTTTCGTTTAACAATAATTTCCCACAAACCATTTTCTACAAATATGAATGTAAAGACCGCCATTAGGATTATGAGACTGAGAAAGGGGAAAAAAAAACACGGAAAATCCTCTGTCATAATAGCGAGCTGTTCGGTTCGAAGACAGGGTCTTCGGAATGGAAAACCAACGCTCTATCAGCTGAGTTACGGCCGCTCCGTAAAGATAAATCGTAGTTCAAAAATAGGAACAGAACAGATATAGAATATCCTATTTGCGTATTCCTTAGAACCGTATCTTTTATCTTCAGCAAGTGTGGCCAAAGTATACTCCAGGGATTTTTCATGTATAATGGATTTTATAATGTATGAATATTCGGATTTTCCTTCTGTACATGTTTAACCATTTGCTTCTCTCTCTTTTTTTCATCCCCCACCCCACACGCACGAACACACACATACACAACAAAGGTTAAGAAAGGAACTCAAATGGAAACAGTATCATATAATTCTATCGTCCTTACCTCTTCTTTTTCTCCAAGAGATTCTCCATTTTCTATTCGGAATCGTCTGCCGTTTAACTCGTGCCCTTCAGCCTCCACTTGCGGGAGCTGCAAAATAAATAAAACATATACAAATGTATTTACCTACACTTCAAAACTAATCTGATTATTATATTTTAACATTAATATTCAGAATGTATTTCTACTATCCTCACTATACAGTAAAATTTTGAACAGTTTCCGAATCCAAACATCTCGAATTACAAGCGTCATTCCAGATTTCTACCATATAAATACCGAAGTCAAAATCAATCATCAGGGAGTAGTGAGTGAGATTCCAGCAAGGAACATTTTCAAGAACACTTGTAATCCGTCGTCATAAGGTTCCGTAGTTCGTGATTCTTTCTGACTCTTGCTTCTTGACTTCAAATTAGAACAAGAGGATGAAAGACTAAGTTCGGGAGTGTCAATCAATTTCACCGTAGACATTCTTAAACATTACAACAATTGACAACACCAAGGAGTCGGTAACCTCCTTAGTATCGGACAATAATATATGTTCTAAGCCGACTGGGACTTGAACCAGCGTGAAGTCGTGGACACCAGAGACAATTCCGAGATTTCTTAAGCCATTACACAGGGCACAAACATCGCCATAGTCTCTCCTGGGTACCCGGAATTCGAAACCCGCCGAGAACTCTAGTGCCAAACTCGTGACCGACTCCCCATGCCATATCCATCAGCATCGAGCGAGAGACTATTCCAAACTTCACCGACGAACCAGCGAAGAACTCCAGCAAGGACCAGTTATTCCGTCAGGTACCCTTCAGTGAACCAGACCATCGAACCAGTGGTCTTCGACGGACAGCATTGTACAAGTATGTGTTGGGTTGCTTAAGTAATCTTGTGAGATTAGCTCCAGTGCTCAAATTATGCTCGAAGTTTCGTTCAATCTTAATGGTTCGTTTTCCGAAACATTTAAACCCCAATAAATGTACATTAAACGGATTTGTTTACTTGTTGCTTTATGCCAGGATTAGGATGCAGCTATAGTAAAATAGCAGGATTGATATTGACCCCGAAGTTCGTAAGAAAGTGTACAAGAAGTGTTCATCTGTGTTTAAACCCCAAACTTCCACTTTACGTACACACTGCTTACACTTTATGTGTTCAATTGGTACTCATTTAGAACCAAGACAGTCTATAAAAATCCACAATAAATATTGTTTAATTGTGTGTAATGGTTTATATATATAACAGATCTGAACAATTACAGGTTCTACAATTTATAAAAATCACGAATCGTTACTGGTTTATCCTATCTTGTTATGAAGACCAAATGACATACGAAAGCCAGACAATGTTGTAGGGATAACAAACAAAAAATGATTTCACGCGATTTTGTCTTATGTAGAAATGATTAGAAAAACATAGAGACAAGAAGAATAGGCTGCTGCAAACCGATCTGCGGGTTGATTACCATGAAAGAAGTGAATTGGTTTCCATGTTAGCCTAATAGTTACCACGTTCACTTTCTGTAAGAGTGCCGGGTTTAAGCCCAGTGGAGATATATTCAATGAAATATTCTGAATAGGAATGAGCGATTTTGGAAATATCAGTCGATTTTTCTAAAAATCGAAATACCGTTAATATTCGTAAATCTTTTTATAAATTTTTAGATTTATAGTTGGACCGTTCCGCCTAAAACAGTTTTCCAACGTCAGCGCTGGTCTTATCCATAGAAATTAGCAAATTTGTTTAGGATGCTAATATGAATTCAATCAATCATTCAAAAACGATGAGTGCGCCGCATCAACACAATCCCTCATTCCCTAACTATAAACGCAAATGAAAAATAAACAATCTAAAGTGCATCAGATAGTGATTTATTCTACTATTGATAACTTTTAAGAATTTCAGAAATGAACACAAAAATGAAAAATTCTTATTAATAGAAAACACAGCGTGTTTTTATAAAAGCATAGTTATTTAATATCTATCATGTACGTTTACTTAACTCTTCTTAGTGTAATAGACTTTTTGATTCTAAAGGCTATAAAATGTTCTGAATATTTGGAGGTTTCCTTCAGGAAATGAAGTCTGTTTAGTTGCGCAACTGAAAGGATATTTAAAAAATGAGATGGCGTGCGGCCATCTTTATTTTAAAAGTAAAATTTGCCAATTTCTGTGTTGTCATCGAACTCGCTGAGAAGTGTATACAGTTTTAAGCTTAATCGCGAACGGAAAATGGTTCAATTATTAATAATAATAAAATATTGTTATTATTATTATTCGTTTATAGAATATTTTTAAATTTATCTGCTTGTGTATATTTTTTTCTTTCCAGCGGTAGGGGTGAACGTTCATGTGTTTCAACATATGCTGCTCCCTGGTGACAAAAACGAGAACTTCTTGCAACTCTCTT
>JAGDQP010069235.1:0-10914 GCA_022664845.1 Lepisma saccharinum
CTGAAATTTAAAAAAAATAATAAAAACAAACGTAAGGAAAATTAAACAAAATATTTTCTTTCTGTGATGAAAAGTCATGATTTCAATTCGGTTATACAGATTATAGTTGTAGATATTAGGCTAGTAACTACAAATAATTACTTTCCAAACGCTGTCGCAAATTGGAGCCGACTATGGTTTAAATTCTAGAAAGACCATTGACAACACCAGAGACGATTGGCAGTTTCTGTCCTTCAACCGTTATGATGGTGATGACGATGAGGATGTATGTGACATTTGGCAAAAAACACAATTATTATACCCCCACCGGTAAAATGAACGAAGACAAATAGAAAATTCTGCCTAACGTGAAGAGGTATTTGATCCGAAAAAAAAATGGTGAATTGAATGTAATTTTTCGTCAGATTAAGGAAGTCTGAAGTGGTGACCGGGATACATCAATAGTGCAAAGATTGCGTCAAAACTATAATACTAAAAAAGGAATCATGATGATTAACAAACCTAGTTCCGTATATGATGGAAATGCAGCATGGATTTAAATGCCCATAACAACATGTATTGTGAAAATATGTACACATAAGCAAAATGAAATAATACTAATGTTAATGCATAATAATATTAATCCTAATAATAATATAAATAAGATATATTTAACTCTAAAGTTCCGTAACCAGACATTCTGTTTAATCCTACGAAATAAAATTCTGTTTCCAAAACGAGTTTCATATTTAGGGCACATTAATCCATTTGGAGAACATTTCTCATGCAGCCACTTCTTACAACAACAACATGCAACCCAGTCACACTTTAAACCTTTCTTGTTGTAATAGTATCCTCCACAAATACCCCAATAATCAGAAGTATAATCAGCGTGAAGGAAACCTAAAGACTCAAATGAGAAGTTGGCTGTATTAGCAGAGCTTCAGAAATATTCACACTCGCTTAGCTTTGTGTTTGTCAGTTACATGTTTGGAATTATGAATTCTGGTCTTAGGCTTGCTGTTTGTGAAGCCCTTGCTGTAATGAATAAAAAAATTCAGTTTTGCTGATCGAAATGCAGTATAAGTGAGTTCCGTTGCAAGTTGCTTCCGCTTAATGTTGCTATACTAAAGATTAGCATCAGGAATCGGTGATATGGCTTAAAAATGTGCATCTATATGAACGTCAGGTGTCCAAAATTGTTCAAAAAGTGAACTCTTGCTATTAACATATATGAAATCTGTCAATCAAAGAATTTGTGCTGACTAGTGGTTGAGAACTTGATGATTGTGGAGAATTATTCATTGAAATATTATCAGAATGAGGAAAACATGATGATTTGGAATACAGTTCACCCAAAAGATAATGATACAACGTCCAGGTACGCGTCCTGCCGGCAGGACGCGAACCATTCATTTTGACAGTTTATGTACGTTCTGTACACATTGTCTTTCTGGTAGGACTTTTGGACGTTCTATCAATAAGGGGCACTGCTTCTGATCACAACAAATACCTTCATTACGCAATTCACAGGAGCTTTATTTACTGCCCTAAATACATCCTAGCTACGTAGTCTTCTAACTAACTCTATGGCTTATATAACTCACAAATTCATCGATAAGTAATATAGATTTTGATCTTGCCAAAGAACTATTGAATGACGGACTGACATGTGTAGATACTATCAGAAAGAACAAAAGGTTCAATTCGCCAGAATTACTCCCAAGACAGAAACAAACATCCAAAAGCAAACATGTTTACTTCTGATTCTAATTTCACTCTTGTATGTATCGAAGAAAAGTAAAGCGACACTGATTTTATCATCCATGTATCATACATAAGAAACAAACGCAGAAAAGAATAAGAAACCAGAAATAATTTTGTAGTATAAAGAGACAAAGAGCGGGGTGGATACAATAGATCAGTTCCTGCACTAATATTCTTGAAAACGAAAAACCGTTGGCCTTTTCCCTATTTTATGAACCTTCTCGATATTTGTGCTGTGGCACATGATCAGCAGTCAGTGATAGTAATCGCTAGACCAGCGGAGCGGTCATACACACACACACATACACACACACACATATATATATATATATATATATATATATATATATATATATAATGTTTGTGCTCGCACGTGGGTGTTCGCATTATTCATTGTCTTAAAATAAAGATACACAAACAAATATTCAATAATTTAACTCAATTTATGTGTAAATTCATGTCCGGGCCTTGGAGGCCCGGCTCGTCCCTTTGTGTGACAAAATAGCTTGTACTTTCTAGGGTTAAAGTATACAGAAGTGATCGTAACTAAATTTATTTAATGTGTGTGAATAAGGCACCTTTTAAAAGCATAAAGGAAGTGCACTCCTCTCTACACTAAAACAAAACTCCAGAGAGAAAAATAATTTCGTAATATTTTCCTTTCAGTACAAATCAATATAGAGAACTCTTAACAACGTTCAACTCCTGACATAAAAAAATAAGTTTATATAAATCATAACTCAACACAAATGTAGCAATATTTTTCACCTTCCATTTTACGAGCTTAGTTTTAGTTACAGTTTGAACATTTCTAAGATGTTAACGTCATCCTCTCGTGTTATTAAGTACATTTAGTAATATTTTCGACTGTCCTAAAGATAGGAAATTGGCCATACGGGAAAGACTAAGACAACGTCGGAAATTGCTTTGTCTTACACTTGGAAACATCTGTGTCCTCGTACGGCAAAGGAAAAGAGAAAACATAAAAGCTTATCCTGAAATAGTCTTTACCAACTGTAGTGAAAATATATAGCTATACTACAGCTTTCATTTAGAGTTCTAACATCAGCAGCCTTACACAATGTTTCAATACGTTTCGGAGTTGAAAAGGATTCTGCAACGTGTTTCTCTCTATGTGCATGTGGTAACAATGTACTGTTTTATAAAATAATACTATTCACTTTTAAATTTTAAAGTAATTGGTAATTTCCTTTCAAATCCATAAGAGTTACAACACGGGTTGGGGCACCATCTCTGCCCACGAAACAGAAAACTCGTTATGACTTTTCCGTCGTGCATTATTACTAACATATTATCCCTGAACATTGAGGTCGGATGTGCGTTTGCAACATACTCAACGTGACAATTCAATAGGAAGACTTGTCTATGTTCTGAGTTTAGTACTTAACATAAAAGGTCAAAATACTATATTGTTAAAATCAACTAGAACGGTTCCTTTCCAAAGCTTAGTAATTTAATCTTGCACATTAAAACTGAGGTAAAATGGCCAATGGAAACGTTTTCGGAGTCCAAAAGCTGTAAGATATTACAACACCGCGTTAAGAAATGTTGCGAGCACACCATATGGGATATGTATATCAAATCTATATCAGTTATAGTATTGAGCTTGCCATATTGTATCTATCAACCATTTTTGTGCATCTGAATGTATAGTTAGCATTTAGTTATAAGGAAAAAAAGGTAACAGTAGTTGCGTGAATAGAAAAAATGGAGCAAACGAAAGTATGAAATTTTAGTGTAAAGCCAGAAAAAAGAAGCTGCTACAAAAACATTTTCATAATTTAAAGTGTTTATGATGATAAATGTTTGTTCTTACACAGACTGCTAGAACTGTTCACTATTCTTTAATAAAAAGTGCTGTAAGAAAAGTTGCTAGTTAAAACTATGTTGGACGGCTTCTTTAATATCAACGTCATCATCCATTTAAAAACTTGTGCCTCAGGGCAAGATAAATAGGAGACGTGTTGACAAGAAAGTTTCAAACAATTGTGATCTAATATGTCGGATAAGACGCAAAACGTTTGTGTTCAGTCATTTACTGGTTTTGCATGACATTACATCCTCACAATCTTAAATAAATATTACATATTGGTTGCCAAGGAAACATTTCTCAATATACTCCCCTGTATATTATTTTAGGTTCCCACAAATCAAAAGAAGTATTACTGACCTGATCTCAGATTATTTTACATGACATCCACTTTCCACATCACCCGACAACTAAAAAAATTATTGCTTTTATGTTTTAATTTTGTCAATCTTTCTTTCCGTCTTTAAGGCACATGAGTCCTCAAGCAAAGCGGATAGAGAGAGATTGACTTTAGACGTAAAATCAGCTACCTCAACATCGATTTGTCTGGCCATTTCTCGTCTGGTGATGCTTCGAGGTAAGAATATAAGTTCTTGTAGCAAATTTAGTTTCTCTCATTCAAGTCTTCAACTTTATGCTAAGTCGCTTCAGCGCGTAAATTTGGTTAAGTCAAAAAAGTACTATTTGAGAAAATCGAGGTAAACTTCCAAATAGCAGTATATTTACATATTTACTTTGGGAAAAAGACAATAATTTTACATCGCAAAGCAATTTAACTTCGTTTGAACTATAAAAGTTCAAAAATTGCTTCTTCCGCTTTTCACTATTGAGTACTTAAAGTACTTAAAACAAAGGTTTAAATTAACAGGAACTTGCTTTTTATAGCGTGAAATTTAGATTCTAATCACGGCGACACCTACAATGCAATATCTGAACTTTTCCTGCAACAGCATCATTACATAGCGAGGTACATTAAATTCGTTGAATTTGGAGACACACGTATTTAAAGTCATGTAAAATCGCACAAGTCATTATGTTTCAACTTACCGACACAGACAAAGTGAGTGTCTACAATGTGTAAAGACGGTCGAGTACTCTAAGTATGTTGTACAAAATCGGACAAGTCATGTAAGATTTGACTTGTTCGTCTTTACACAACCAAACTACTCACTTAGCGTTTTGGTCTGGAAATACACACTGCAATATTTCGCTTGGATATAGAGCTGTGACTTAGTGGACTATACACAAATGTACAGTATATTTTTGTTTCTACATTGGAGTAGGGTATAAATTCAATTTCGTCATTTTGTGACTAAACCGACTTTCAGTTATGTCCCACTGTAAAATTGGCCATATTAGATCTTTAATGTTTATTTCAACTTCGCTTCCCCTAATAATGTTCACTCATAATAATTTTAATCTTTCAACTACAGCCTTTCTTTATGTTTCTTTTTATTATTATTTACTAAATGCACTTCAGAACGTTGCCATCAGATTTAACCAGTGTTGTCAGGTACCCATTACAATATTTCCCTCAAAATACTTTACAATTTCCCGCCTGCTGAATTTACTTTGAAAATTATTGAAACTTGATAAAAAAAAATATAGTGCCAAGAAGATTTTAAAAATTTCCGATTTTTTGTCTTTTTTCCCTTTTACCCTTCATGTAGCCCAGAATTTCTCAAAATTCTCCTCTACCAGACAACACTGGATTTAACTATTGAATGGTTTCCAATTTCTGGCAGTCTACACTGAGAAAAAATTAAAATATGGTTGAAAACCTTTGAACTAACCTAAGTTTATTTCACAAACTTATTGTGATTATGTTCATATTTGAAAATATTCCATGGAAGTACATTCTTTTGTCTTATTATTATAAACCATTGTATATTTCCTGTGATTTATATCACATTTATTTTTGGGCAGAGTAGAGAAAAATATTTTATTAACATTATATCTGCTTCAGCACATAAGGCGAAATAAACAGTCTAGAAAAAGGTTCGCTCTCAGAATTTGAAATTCATAGTAATCACGAACATTTATGAAATGAAATTGTGATTTATCTAAAATTATATCTTTTAAATATAATATTTTTTCATTACATTTTCAACAGAATGACGTCAGATACTATCTTGTCAAATACCAAATCTAATAGTTAATATCTCTCAAAATGAGTACTAAACTGCTTTAAGCTCGAAAGTGTAGTATGTTTTATGACTACAAAAGATAGTTCTTTAGCATATTGAGCCTGACAAAAGGATCATCTCAGCTAAACTAAACATTATTTTCTTTCTTTATAATTTTTTTTAGAAACAATTACATTATTAAATTAATACTAAGAAAAGAATTTTTTCGGTTCGACACGATTTTTTATGACTTCGCAAATATATTCGTTTTCCGATACTGATAATACCTGCAAAGTAATTCGACTGTGTAAGGCCGCGTATCTCCGCTAGAAGGCGTTAAAGTTTGGAGCAAGTGGAAGACAACCCGGGCAGCCGATGCAACGGCTCTCGCACTTTCGGTTCAAACAGGGATTTATTACTCAAAATATCTACATGGACATTCCTGACAGTGCTGACAAAGACTACAAATCCACAAAACCGTGTAACAAATAGTTCGTTAGAAATAGTCCAGTACTTGTCTTCACAAATGCAAGTGAGGTTTTTCTCCAAAGTGAGTAAAACACAATGGAGACTCAAAATAGGCACACAGAACAATCTTGAAAATCATACTCCATGGATACGGTGTCAAATACAACTTTATTTTACACCCTTGAAGTTGCTGACAATTCGGACGCACATAGAGGGGCCGGAGTCAGACCCCCACCGTCGAAGTTCATATTGTTTGTGATATTAGTATCATTTTTGGAATTTTGAAGGTTGTCCTGATGTGTCTTTTGTCCTGGGTGCCTATTGTAATTCTCTCTTCTGTTTTACTCGCTTTGTAGAAAAACCTCACTTACATTTGTGAAGGCAAATACTGGTCTATATCTGCCAGACTCGTTGTTACACGCTGGAGTGACTTTGTAGTCTTAAGCAGCACTATCAAGTATGTTCATGTAGATATTTTGAATAATAAATGCCTGTTAAAACCTAAACTGCGGAAGCCATTGCAGCGGCTGTCTCCCCCTTGTTCTAAACTTTAATGCCCTCTAGACGACAATACACGATCGCATTACTTTGCAGGCATTATCAGCATCGGGGTATGAATACAAATACAAAGTATTATCAAAAAATTCCTGTTCGAACCAAAAACTCCTTGTAAATACATTACTAGCTTTGCAACAATGGCAGTCTTAAAGCAATACATAATAATTATACTACTATGAGAGAGTTCTATTTTAAAACGAAATTCCAACAATGGGATTAAGTTTTCGCATTTCCAGGCAACTGAAACATGGACACTCAAGGCCACAGCATGTCGTCAATCACTGTGGGATAATAATATAGTTTACTTTTCCAGTGTAACAAGCTAGGTCTCTTCTGAGACTGATATCGTATAATCGATAATTAATTTTTTATCTTTAACGTCAACCTTGTATTTACCACCAAGATTTAACTTTCGCATATTTGCTCAAATTCCTATAACGTTTCGTCCCAGGAAGGATTTTATATGGTTGCTTGGTTCATCATAAAGTACTTCTGCGGAGTATTTCCAACAGAACAATGGATTGATTCATTATCAGTAATAATGATATCCACCTGGGTGAAATAAAATGTTAGCAACAAATTACTTCTTAGTGTAGCAAGTACCCATGACCATGAAAACTTGTTGCGAGGATTTACATAATGCATTCCAATACTCCACAAAAGAGAAAGGTGTGTGTTGAAGATTCGAAACTAGAAGAAATACACGACGTTGGCAGAAAAGCGCATTGGAAAAGCGCTACTGTACCTGTTACAGTTCTGTAAATGGAGTCAGATTAGTAGAATTTTACTTCTGTTGGTGTGGAGATTCATTCCATTCACATCTCTAGTGTGTTATAATGACAAATGCAGATTTTTAAGCCTAGCGTGGATAAGTTGACTGTTAACTAAAGAAGTTGTTACGCATTTTCCACGCGTTTCTGCTATAACTACAATGTCAGGCAGTTTTTTCTGGATATTTTGCTGCGTTTGCATCTGAAATTTTACTGTCAATCTACTACCAATGACCAGAGCAATCGGCATTTTTGCTCATTAAAGAAGGTGAAATATTACTTAATGATAAGATGTTGAAGACAAGAATGCTTCATGCTTCAAGCATATGTTTGTAAACAAAGCCACTTTATTTACAGAAATTCCTTCAAGAAAACTTTGAGAATGAAAGAACCGTCAAAGCAAACACGACTTTTATTTCTCTATGGTAATTATTTCAATGAAAGTAATGACTCAGTAGGAACCAAATATCAATTGAACAAGCAAGAATGAGCTGTTCACAATGCACTGGTATCAGATTCATTAAATGCTGTGTTAAATTATTAATTCAGTATTTACCTATTTATATTGTATGCACTACTGCCTTCTATAAGTAGCTATAGTTCAAACATTTCTGTGTATCATCCTACATGCACACACCTGTAAGCTATTGGGAACAAGAGCTTGTCTATGTCCATGCAATATTAACGTACCCATTTCATCTTTGTTATTTAATAAGATGATCTGTTCGGAAGCTTACTTTACAAACCCATGGAGCCACACAAAAGGAAAACCTTGATTAGTTATCATAATAGTGGAGATAGGACCACGTTTACCAGCTGCTCTTTCAAACCAGAAACCAAAGGCAGAAAAGAAGGAAGGGTGCATTTGTTGGTTTATCTTTTATATTCTCGATCCTTCATTGAACACAAATGCGCTATAAGGCCATTGTGAAAAAAAAAAAAAAAAAAAAAAAAAGTCAGCTTCCATAAGCACATAATACATTTGCAAATGAAGTGTAGTCAGAATGCTAATCAATTGTTTTATTTGATATTCAGCTTTCCATGTTGTTCTCAAGTAGAAAGAAAAAAAGACCAGTTTTTTCGAAACGCCAAAAGGAATACATTATTATTATTTTACGGAATATCAATGACCATTTGTTGGAAGCTTGAAACCTTGTATTTAAGTTATTTGAAGTTTATACCTAAGACAACAGAGCGCCAAGCAGGACTGCACAATTGAATAATATATCTATACATTTATATTTTGTAAGTACCGAAATATCTAGATAAAGGTGAAACACAGATTGATGTATTGTGTTTCGACATACTCCTACATGTTGTTGTGGCCGATGTTGCTATCCAAAAACCTTTCGCTATGAAGCCTCTTCGATTTCCAACGGTTTTCCAGCGTTTAACGGTATATCAATATGAACGAAATGCAATGTTCAATACTTCAATATTGTTCTTGGATTTGTTATCAATATTTGGAAATCGCACAACCGTAGAATCACACTATAGGCCTACATACTGTATGTTGCACTACAGGGAAAGGAGTCGAAGAAGGACTTTTTCTTCTCTCAAAGTACTATTCATTCATTCATCTGGTACATCAATCAAGATGACCGGTGACGATTGCGAAGAGAGCTATAAGTTACAATTGGATTTAGTTTTAGAATGAAAAATCAAACACTATATCTTCGTGATAAGAAATCTGACAGTTTGGGTGTTTCAAATTGATCCTAAATCCTAGAGCCGTTTAGATCTGACATTGTCGGCTAAGGGCCTATTTTACATATATGCAGAACACTCCAGGATGAATCCTTATAATGGTGATAGATAACTAAAATTAGATATAGATCTAGGCCTCAAAATGACATTTACCGATGACATACATAATTTTGAACGGCACCTTTCGACTTCTCTATTTAGGGAGGCCTCAGAACAGTCTACATCCGACCAGAATTGTTTAAGGATCTATAAAGTCTATTGTTGCTGATTGACAAACAGACATGGGACTACAATCCTAGCATAAAGTTCGTCAGATCAAAAACACCCACGGCCTTAGATTCAGTGTTAAAAACAGTTAGATTAATTGAAAATAAAACTATTGGTTTAATCTAGTCTTCAAGAAAATGTGGCATATTTCTTTCCATTAAGTCGCTATAATGGTTAGAGTATTTTGCTCTTCTATATCGTCATGTGTTAGCAACACTGTATCTACAACATGGCGAAGTAAACTCTTAACGCGTAAAGAATATGACAAGATATATTTTAAAACGTGATTACATTGCTATTTAAACTTTTTTTGATTATTTGGCAACACTGCGAGACCCATGGCAATGACGATCGGTTTAATCCATGTCTACATCTTGTAATGTCAGTGGCTAGTCAGTATCTTTCCAGTACGCATATCTATTTTACCCATTAGTGAATATATACAGGTATTTATTACACTTTATTCTGAATGGAATTCCTCCATTGCATTGTCTTGAATTCGTCCCGTTAGGTTTGAAGAATCTCCTAAGTCAAGAAGTCCCATAGGCTGACTTGTCTGGAGCATAGAAATTTACATGTTGTTGTTTGTTGTTGAAAACATTTAAGTCATTGCACAATTTTATGTTGTAGTGATAGCAATTTAACAAAGTGTTGGCAGAAATTGAAAAAAAAATAAGGAAAAATAATACCGAAAATAAAAAAGGAAGTGAAATCATCTAAAACTGTTTAAGACGAGGAATCGAGAATAAAAAATAGACAAGTGAAATAGGAAGGGGAGATCCTTTTCATTCATGAAGCTCAAAGAGCTATTTTGAAATCGTAAACGAAAGAAGCAACGTTTATTAGGCGTGACCTATTATTGAATTGCATACTTTTCTGTTATTCCCTGGACACTCATTTCCTGCTAGAGATCTGCTTTAAGGGTGATACGTTTGTAGAATATAAATAAGTTCGTTCAGCTACATTTGTTACTAATCTATTTTTTTAGGAATTAGGAGGACTAACTCTTTTCTACCATTCTACCGAAGGAGAAAAATAGCTTGAAAGAGACAGACACACACACAGGCAAGAAGAGCGAGCGAGCGAGAGAGAGAGAGAGAGAGAAAGAGAGATAAAAAGAGAGAGAGAGAAAGAGAAAGAGAGAGAGAGAGGATGACGGAAGGATGTCTCTTATCCCTTTATGCTTACAAATCTTACATTGGATGTAATACAAACGTGCTACCTTCAGTCAGCCTAGTTAACGCGTTCAAGCCTATCAATGTTGAAGTTCTTCCAGAGGTCAAGAAATTAGAACATAGCCATATAATTAATTAAAGCTCCCTTCAAACAATCTGCATGCATTGATTCATAAAAGTGTACAATACATAATATATTTTATTGAACAACATTTTGTTTGTAACGTTCAAACTCTTACAAGTGAAAAGTGTACTTATTATAATAA
>JAGDQP010069236.1:0-10914 GCA_022664845.1 Lepisma saccharinum
TCTGTCTTCCCAACGGTCTCTTTCCATCCAAGATGGAATATAGTCTTCGTTTTTCTCCCATCCGAGCTACATAGTATGCCCATCTTAGTCGTCGCGATTTCATTATTCTTACAACATCGGGTGAGTCGTAAAGTCCATGAAGTTCTTCATTATGCGGTCTCCTCCATTCTCCACTCATTTCGGCCCGTATATCTTTTCTGAAGACCTTATTTTCAAACACTCGTAATTTATGTTCATCTGTTAGGTCGTGCTCCAACTTTTTCAAGCGTAAAGTACTATGACAGAACTGCCGTTTTGTATATTTTCAATTTTAACTTTCTTGATATTAATCGCGAGGTTAGGAGTATCTGGACTGAATAGAAACATGCGTTTCCCGATACTAAACGAATTTTTAGTTCTTCCGCTATCTCGTTTTTGCTTGTTACATATGCTCCTAAGTACTTTCTCTATGTTCTCATTCTTAATTATGTATCTATTTCCTTATTCCCTTAAGGTATTTATTTGTGAAATTATAAAAAGTATAATTCACCACAACTCATTCAGCGTGGCTAAACTTATCTTTAAAATGCCCTGCAATCAGCTATTTCATTTTGACGAATTTATTATTATTATTATTAAATGTTTTAACTACAGCTAGATATTGTTTGGTAAAGAATTTTATGCTAAGCGTAACCATTATTTAAATACAATCGAAATTCCTTTTTATGGGCTATTTTGGCAATGCTTAAATTTGATATTAAGTCAAAACAATTTCAGAAAACCACAAACAAATTTATATGTTAAATGTTTGAATAAGAATTGTGTACAAAAGCGTAATAGGAATAAATCTTCCCAGAAGTAATTGCAAATTTTATATACCGTGATTTTAGATGTTACTATAATTTTAAGTTCTTAACTATTTTAGAAATCACTCTCGTCATTTCTGAAATATATAATTTCGCACTTGCAAAAGATACAACAGGAACATGTATTTGACATGTTCTGGAAATCTGGGAAATCTGGAGGAACTGTTACACATTATGTTATTGAGGAATCAATTTACCATCACCAATTTACCCATAATCCAGAGATTCAAGAAACAGTGCTTTGACAAAGAACGAATCTATCTGTGACGTTGAAAGTAAGATATTTCAATGTATATCTTGATGATGGTGTGAAGTTTCCAAGGCCCACAACTTTTTTGGGGGGGCAACTCATCAGCTGTTGGGAAGGGTAATCCAGGGGCTTTCATCAGGATTATTGAAAGTTCGCTTCCATGTTTTTATTGAAATGGGGATACCAAAATCTTCCAGAAGTATCGATGCAGTAGTACCAATTTTCAGTGCTGCGCGTTTTGTTGAGAACTTATTCGTACTATTACATCCTGTCAATGAATAAATTGTAGGAGGATCAAGGATAACATGTGGTACTGTTAAGAGATGAAACGGTTCACCGGGTTATTCGTGTTAAGTTTTGAACCATGTCTGTGCTTGGGACCCGATCTGGCCAGGCGAGACGGAAGGTAAAGCAGAGTTTTAAATTATTTCATTTGGTTTGACCTGTGTTCTTTCAGGGGAGACTGGAACCTAAGGTGTTACCCCCAGAGCACGAAAATACGACGCCCAAATTTTCCAGTTAAATTTCCAGACCTGGTCAATCGGCTCATTAGGGTCAAGTTTCGGACCCGGTTTCAGCTCAGGTACTGTTTGATCAATAATGTTGAACCAAATAGCTCTTTCAGTTTATCCAGACCCACACATCAGCCACATCTTCAGGTCTGCTGACTTCTATTGACCGTGAAAATGGAGTAACCAACACATCAGTATCCGTAGCCTAAGCCAGAGATGTCTAAAGATCACAAATGTAATTCAATTCAATCATTATGCCTGGATGACACAGATAACTCAAGTGTTTTAGTATCTAAAACCATCTGATTAACATGGAGCAGAGTCTGATCATCTGCTTCTTTGTGGTAGCACTTTAAATTGGGCACATCATAGACATACCTTTTCTCATAGACATACACATAAATACATCGTTGTAGTGGAAGTTTCGAAGATAGATGGATCCTCCATATCTTTTGATTAGTTCGTTGTTTTGAACCCAAGTAACGAAGTTTTCTTGCAATCGGTGGCCTGTACTGTGCCGAGAACGATTTAGTAAAACATGAGAAAATACAAATAACACATCTACTTAAGCAAATACAGGGTCTAGTAGGAGAAGACGAGTGTTTTTTACACCGTCAGTATCCCCTTCAACTACATATATAAATAAAAATAATATTGTTAAAATTATATACTTCATTGAACAACATCGGAATCCATTCATCTTACCTGACGAAGAAACAAACGTGCATTCTCCAGAATCTAGTTACGAAGGAAAAGTTTTCTCAGAAGTATAGTGAATGCAGAGTTAATATCTTGCGGTTGGCCCAAGAAACATACCATCCATTCACCCAAGAAAGTTTTTTAATAGAACAAAATCATTGTTGGATCCAATCTAAAAATTGCTTGCAATATCAAAAGGAAAACAATATTCTTTTATCAGCGTAAAAACTGAATGTGCCAATGCTCAATGGATACACTGAGAGGGTATTTTTTTTTAAACTGCTTTCATTTGACACACTCACAGACATTTTTTTCTATGTATAGGTGGCTTTCTAAAGAAGATTGTAAAATCAGACTTAATGCATAATCTTGAAAATTTACTGGATGAGACCCCTTCAAAAGTGCTTCCAAGTTCAGAAATTAAAACTACAACATTAGTTCATTTTATGGCTCAAGCTAGAAAAATAAGCGGAAGTTATCCAACCTTAAAAGTTTAGGAGATTTAACAGCAGTAATTTGGAAGATGGAACTCCGTGCTGCAGGGAAGACAACTCGAATAGATTTTACTTTTAATTTATACGACGAAAATAGCATTAAGAGGCGTGAACGTTGTCCAAAAAGAGAGGTTAACCCTATTGGCCTAGAGTTAACCAAATAATAAAACACCTCTTCCAGTAAATATAAACAATTCTACTGAACATCCATAGAAAACAAGCACCGGTACTTTAAGTTAAAAACAGCGATCAACTCAGAAGATATGTAGGATTCATCTTCCTTGGAAATGCCCACTTCAACGATGTATTTCAGTATCTAGGAGAGGTACCTTTCTCGATGTGACTAATTTAAAGTGCTGGCACGAAGAAACAGATGGTTTCAGTTACTAAAACACAGTGGGTTATCGTGTAGTTCAGGGATTACCTGATTGAATTGAATTTCATTTGTAGTTTTTAGGCATCTTGGGTTCAGGCCACAGACATTGATGTCTTGGTGACTCCATTTTCACAGTCAATGAACGTCAGCAAACCTAAGGGAGGCGTGGGTTGTGGTAAACTGAAAGAGCTATTCGGTTAAATATTATTGATCAAAGAGTACCATGTTATCCTTGTTCCTCCTAAAATCCATTCACTGACAGGATGAGATAATACGAGTACATTCTCAACAAAACGCGCAGCACTGAAGGCTGGTACTACTGCATCGGTACTTCTGGAAGACTTTGGTACCCACTTATCAGTGAAAACATGGAAGCGAACTCGGAATAATACTGATGAAAGCCCTTGGATCTCCCTTTCGACAGCTGATGAGTCCCGATACCGAAAAGGTTGTGGGCCTTGGAAAGTTCACGTCAGTATCAACATCCGTGGTACTCTACATTAAAATAGCTTACTTTCAACGTCACAGATCGATTCGTACTTTGTCAAATTCACGGTTTCTCGAATCTCTAGATTATGGGGAAATTGAAAGTGATGGCAATTTCTCAATAGCATATGTGTAACAGTTCTTCTAGGTTTCCCTATGCCCTGCTCTTGTACCAAGTGTTTCCGACATTCTTGTTCTTGTTCAAATATATGTTCCCTTTGGATCTTTTGCAAGTGCGAAATGGTATATTTCAGAAATGACGAAAACGATTTCTAAAGGAGTTAAGGACTTAAAATAAGAGCAACTTCTAAAATCACGCTATATAAAATTTCCAATTACTTCTGGGAATATTTTTGCTTATTATGATTGTTTACCGTACACACTTCCTACCGTACACACCTGAGCTAAAACAACCTTATGAAGTCAAACTGAGGGTACATTTAAGTGCACACGAATCCGGAGCTAGCTGCTTGTCTAATCTGCTGTATTCATATTTAGGTAGATTTCGAAGAAAAATCTACCTATTGAGAGTTGTACGATATCTATGTGTATATACAGTATATATATATATATATATATATATAAACACGCTAGCGGCCATAATTTTGAAGATATTTGAACCAAATTTTAATATGTTATTTCTAGGCTTAAGAGCTCGGCTAGGTTCGTTAATCAGCAAAATCGACCCAAGGGGGTGGTCGGGGGAGGGGGTTGAAATTTTGAAAATATATATATATCCATATAGTGACTGACTCATCCATATAAATTCACAGGCCAAACTACTGGAGCTAGAAACACCAAATTTGGTATGAAGGTGTAGGACCATGAGTAAGTAAAGGAAAAAATCCGACGTTTTGAAAAAGTCGCCACCTTGGATCCAAAACGGCCGCCAAACCCATTGTTGCATAGAATAGAGAGCTTAAACCGCTGGAGTTAGCGAAATGAAATTTGGCACGAAGGTACAACATCACTGGTAGATTGCGAAAATATTACAAAATGTATCCAGAGACTCCATCTTGGTTACAAAATGGCATACTCTAAAAATCCATTTTCCATACCGTTTGAGCTAGAGATACAAAATTTGGTATGAAGGTGACTATTAGGTTGAGAAAATATTGAAAAATGTTGAAAACGTCCCCATCTTGGATCCAAAATGGCCGCCGTTGTTGTATATAATATACAGTCTAAACGGCTGGGACTACTGAAATTAAATTTGGTGTGAAGGTACAATATCATTAGTAGGTTACGAAAATGTTACATGATGTATCCAAAGACGCCATCTTGGATCCAAAATGGCGGACCTAAAAATCCATTTTCGACACCGTTTGAGCTAGATACGAAATTTGGCATAAAGGTATACCTTAACTAGTAGTTTAAGAAAATATTACAAAATTTTAGCAAATTCGCCATCTTGGAACCAAAATGGCCGCCCAAAAAATCATTTTCGACACCGTTTGAGTTAGAGAAATGAAATTTTATTTGAAGGTGTACTTTCACGAGTAAGTCACGACAATATAATAAAACGTTTAAAAAGTCGCCATCTTTAATCCAAAATGGCCGCCAAAAAAGTTCGAGCTCTACCTCAGCCTAGGCCTGCCGAAAGGATTTTTTTCATTTAGATTATTTCCTGGAAGGAAAAACCTTCAAGTTTCCCTGAAAGCTAGACTGTACCTTAATGGATCATTGAAGTTGACTAGACTCATCACCACTACTCCCATCCAGTCTCTGATACGATTCCATATTAGACTGACCAATTAAATGTCTTATATTGCATAATATTTTCCAAGCATTTATAAATATATTTCTTCGCTTCTTTCTCTCATTCTAAGTCGATTTCTTTATTTTCGTTTGTCTTATGACATCCAGAAACTTATTTGTGTTGATCATATGTTCTTTTAACTGCTCTTATATCTTGTTTTCTCTCTATTATAGGAATATCCAAGAAGAACATCTAATACACTGTCTTTATTTAATTTTTGAGTGTCTTTTGTTCTCTAATTCTTAATTCCATTCTTTAAAGATATGGTTACTGATTTAATAGGTTCAGTGCTAAATTTATCTATTAAATTTTTTACAATTTCTACCTTACAAATAGTTTTGATTACCTTTTCTTACATCATCTGTGTTTTTCATTTCATTTTAATATTTCTCTCTTTCCATTGTGGTTCTTGTATTGATTTTATCATCTTCTTTTTATGATCTAGTTATAACACCTTTCAGTTAGGAAGAATAAATTACTTAATATTCATATGCTAATTTAGGAGCTCGCCTACAGATGGCTGAATTCTAACAGTTTTTATCATTGGAGTCAGTCATTACCTGGGTTTCTTCTAAGTGTTTCCAAATAGAAGTAGTAGTTTAGACTTTAAATCTAAGGGTTTTCCTGCAATCATGTGTGTATTACTATGCTCTTTCCAACCACAACAGGGGCCCAATTGCCCACAATATTCATATTCAGGAATATGCAATTGAAATGTACTTTTATTAATAATATTAATTTACTCCTTACTATTTTTCTCATTATTCCAGAATCTAGGTGGTAATATATTAATGATTTTACTTAAGTAACCGATAGAGTAATTTGGAATACAATTAATATAGAACTAATCATATACATAATAACTTTTTCACTTAAAATGTTAACACTTTCAGTTAATTCTTCAGCAGCTAAAACTTCTAAACAATCCATTAATTTTTTAACATCACCCATCCGTATAATTTATTTTTGCCCATTTGTATATTTTAATACGTTTTTCAACTCTTAATACACTCTTAATACATCACTAGTATGATGGGTTTATATACTTTTCGTATATAGGTCTTGTATATTTCAAATATTTATAACTGCGATCTGAATTAACTTTTCTATCCTATACCTCACATGAATATCTATCTGTATACTGTTTTAAGTTATCTTCAGTAATCATATCTTCGTTGATTATTTCGTATTAAATGTTACTTTAATCTTTTGCTTCCTAAATATGATCTATTTCCAATAATTAGATCATCTGCAAATTGAACATCTAAATTTCCATTTCTACTTTCGTTGCATAAAGACTATTACAAATATTATCTTTCGAATATAAATATTCTGTTTGCTATATTTCCAAGGCAAGTTATTTGTGATTTAAGCGGTTCAATCTCTTCAATTTTACCCTTTATTTATTTTATTTTTAGTCATTATATCTCATAATGGACTAGTATAAACAGATGATTCTAATAAATTTGAATCTATTGTAGCAGTTTTATGTACTACAGGAACTAATGTTTAATTATTTTTTATTTTATTCTGTTATTTCTAAATTTTCTCTAGAAATCTTTTCCAACATCCTTGTATGAATAAGAGGTTGATAATGTTTTTTTTATATCTTTCATAAATTCCTCTATTTTTTCTTTAATTTATTAAGCTTTTTCAGTTAATTCATTGCTGATTTTAAATCTTTAAGGGCCTCCTTTAATATTAAAAATTTCCTCTGTATTTATTTATTTTAGATAAAAACATTTAATTTTACGTTTCGGTTTGTTTCTCTTTTTAAAGTTTTTGACTTACTAATGTTTAAATGATTGAGGATTGTAATAATACATGCAGTAGTTTTGTAAGAGAATATTTTTATTATTCTAAAGGGCCGTGGTGGATCATTAGTGGAGCGCTCACCTCTGGCGACTAAGGTACGTCGGTTCGATCCCTGCTCATGCCATGTGAGCTTTGTGGTGGATAAACACCGTGTGCGTGGGTTTTCTCGGGGTTTTCCCGTTCCCTCCCACTTTCTTCATTCCACCAATTCATCACATCATCCATTTGGCCTGAGCCAAAGTTGCCTAAAGACCTTAAAAATTAAATTCAAATTCAAAAACAATGTACAGTAAACTCAAACATATGTCTGCCCTTAATAGAAGCAGGTTATTTCCCGGAATTTGGAGCTAAAGATAATTGATTTTTGCGAATGGTAATTATGATAAAAAATAGATATATCTCTTGAATAAACTGCAATTAGCAATTAATGTATTGTATATACGGGATAAGAGATAAGAGATATTTCAGTAAGAATTCATAGTTTTTCAGTTTATAGTAAAGATGTCTTCAAAGTTGTATTATCTCTAGAAACTTAAACTCTTCCTATAATTCAAAATATTTCTTCAGTCCCTTAGAGGTTTATTAGTATTTTAGTACAGAATATACCAAATAACTTCAGTCCATATGTCTTTTGTTAATTCCTTATGTTTGTCAGGGTGAAGATATAGGAAGCATAGCAATGTGAAAGTGAATTCATTTGTAAATAATCCCATCATTTGCCTCGTAAGTCTGCAGGGAAACAAAGCAAAGTAAATTGGGACGAATGTATGAAAGCTTAACTACAATCCTGCTGATTACATTGATTATCTGCAGCGTAAAGCATGAAATCACTTGCTGTATGAAAGAAAACGACGTTTTGAAAAAAAATGAAAGAGAACAGAAAAAAAATGTTCTGTTTACAACACTAGGCTCAACCAAAGTTTGGGGAGCAAATCATTGATTATATATGTTCAACATTTGTTTTCAAATATGAATTGAAATATTTGTGCTTATTCTCTGCATATAGGCCTATGTATGTATGTGCGTGTGTGTGTATGAAAGAGAGAGAGAGAGAGATAGGTAGAAACAGATGTTTCATTCGTATGAGGGGTATTGTAGCAGAAGCACAAATATTTCATACAAAAAGTCGCTAGCTTCCGCCTAACATACATAATTACAGAAAAAATGAGAAATTATACAGGAAATGTATAATAGAGCGGCTAGTGCTTTTAAAATCTAAAAAATATTTCTTCATTTTGATAATGGAGGGGCTTACGATATGCTAGCGGGGGACTTACGATCGTGCTAGAGGGGGCTCAGCCCCCTGACCTTAAATGTAAATTTGATGAAAACCTCCATCGCAATTATGTGCGTTACATTTGCGGATAAGTATCTTCTTCAAGAACCTGTTCCTTCTTTCTTTTCCTTTTTCTTTAAAAAAGGCGCTGTATTGAATAACAATATTCTTAAACATGCAGATAGATAATTGATTTATTTAAAAAATGGCTTATCAGCTTCTGCAACCAAGATATTCAAATAGTAATCTGTAGAAAAAAGAAAGAAGACCTTTCTTATCGTCACACTGAGATTTTACTTGAAACTTCAGAGAGTGTCTTTTTTCGTCTCTAGCACGTTTTAGGAATGTATAATTATTTTTCACTTTGTAGTGAATTTCTTGAAGCCGGTTTATTTCTTATTTCTTTTTTAAAATTTACTTTTCTGGAAATACTCAACAGATTTAACCCGTTATTTTGCATTACCAAAGATTTATTGTCAAGTCGTTTAAGCATTTTCACTCATTTTTTCAGGCGTTATATGCCACCTGTGGTTCATTCATCTCCCTTCATGCGTTCAGGTGCTCTGTATTTGCTAGCAGATACCCAAATCAATTATATGGCTGTCCATCTTCAATAACAGTGCTATTGAAGGAAACAAATCCGGCTACATTTATTTACCTCCTTGAAGGACGAGTTACTTACAGGGTTGCCATTGCTGAAGTTTTTACTCGGAACATTTTCTCATAAATCAGGTGGTTCCACACTTGGAAGAAACATTACTAACCAATGAGAACGGCATCCAGCCCACGTGGTCAAGTGTTTACGATCGATGACTTCGGATAAACACTGCGGGAGCTCACCCGGGCCATCATCATTAAGGTTTTCTAGTGTTATCCTCACGCCCACAAGGGTGGTACCTCCAGTAGAGGCCCTGACCGCTATCTTCTTCATTTATTTATGAGGAATACTGCTCGCCAAACGATGTTATCCCTCAGATGTGTCAAGGGCTTACGACCAGAGGTAGTCATTTTGTTGAAAACACATTCACTCTCACTTTAAGCTCAGAACCTCAAGTTCACTCGCATCTCAAGTTCAACTTAATCTCACAAAGTTGTCGCACTCACTCGTGCTCAACGTCCATTCAATCTCACAAAACTAGCACAAACTCGCGCTTACGATCACTTCTAGCTCAGAAAACTCGCACTCATCGAGCTCCCTGTCACATGAAGTTCATAACCTTGCAATCATTCGCGCTCACACTCCGTAAAATTTCACAAAACTCACACTCACTCGAGCTCACACTCGATTCCTACTCACAGTATCACACTCACGCACACTCAACCTCCGTTCAATCGCACAAAGCTGACTCACACTCACTCGCGCTCACGCTCACTGGAAGCTCACAAAACTCGTACTCAGTTGCGCTCACGATCTCAAGCGCGTACACTAACCATCCACTTGTGAGGGCGAGTGAGCGTGAGAACCGATCTCCTGAGCTTCTACACGTCTGGTTACGACTACTAAACTTGAACCATGGAATCTTTTTCATTCGGGTTATTTTAGTAGGTGACCAATGATGCTGGCCCAAAATATTTTACGACTTTTGGGCTGAATTAATCTGGGACTGTGTGCAGAAATGAGCACTAAACATTGTGGTGGGTTTTCTCGGGATTCTTCCGTTTCCTCCCACTAATTCGTATCATCATCCATCCAGCCTGAGCCAAAGTTGCCTAAAAGCCTTAAAAATAAAAATAAAAAAATCTTCTATTCTAGATACCATTTATTTAAAATATATACATTCATTTGTTCACTTTAAAAATTGTTTTACCTTCCATTAAATACTTTTGATATATCAATTGTATTCAATCCATAATCTTTGTTCTAACAATTGAACATATTTGTTAATACATTTCTCATAACTGAAATCATCTCCAACAAAATCATCATAAATATGTTTCAAAATAATATTATCTTGTTTAAAAATAGTACGAAAATTATATTCTCTATTACTAATTATTCTGGAATGTTAGATTAACTTTGGGAGTCGCCGTGGATCAGGCGGTAGCGTGTCTGACTACGAATAGGGCGGTTCGAGTTCAAATCCCAGCCAGGACACTGGGGACTGTTCCCATGCCTGGTGCTGTGAGGTGCACTCAGGCTCCTATCAAATCGAGCACCAGAGTGCCCTTGGTACTCCTGGGAACCTTGGGAAGGTAAAGGCGTCGAGCGTGGGACTGACCGCCCCACCTCACTTCCTACCGTAGGTCAAGAAAATGTGGAGCGCTACCTCCACATCCCCCATGATCCGTTCACGGCGCGTGTGTATCGCACACGGGATAGCTTTAGATGACATGATAGATTTAGTTCAAAGTTAATCTGTCTTCCCAACGGTCTCTTTCCATCCAAGATGGAATATAGTCTT
>JAGDQP010069237.1:0-10914 GCA_022664845.1 Lepisma saccharinum
TCTCCAAATCCCCAACACTTTTATATTATTAGTGAAATACAACAGAAAATAGTTTGGCATTCATGACTTGACTACTTATATGACTTATAGCCATATCTTTAAACTACGATATAACATGTTAAATAAAATCTATCAGAATGAAACTAATTGTCACAAGACTTCTTCTATTATGAAACATCAACAAAAGCATTAAATTAATATGATCGACATTTATGAAAAATAAAGCTTTATCTCGATCGAGACGACAGCCTCGGTAGGCAAGTCTTGGTCTCGTCTCGAGTCTCGAAGGGAAAGTCTCGGTCTTTGTGTCGTATCGAATAAGTCTCGATGCATAGAGTCTTGGTCTCGTCTCGATTCCTGGACCTAAGTCTGGTCTTGGTCTCAAATTAGAGACGAGATCGAGATCAGTCTCCCTCTCGGTACCATACCTAGAGTAGATCAGTGAGTTTTTAATTTTTAAGTCACATACTTCGGAAACACCCGGACTGAGTCATTTCACCAATCGGAATTCTATTGCATATTATCTTCCCTTTCATTTTGTTTGAGTTCATTCAGATAAAATATCAGAGGGGTTTTGCAATATCAATTCGAAAGGTGACATGTCTCAGAGGTTGCTTGACACAGCCGCATTCTGGATCGAGTTCGTACCGTGAAGAAGGACATGGTCGCTACGTTCCTATTCCTAGATTTATTTTATAACATTGTTTTTGAAGTTCCAAGAAGTAGCCATTGCTCTAATTGGTTACGCGGAATTTTCGCTGATTTGAAATATTATTTATTATTAAAAAAAAAAAATATGTTCAGAAATGTTCATGGCAAGCGAAGCTTCGTGTGACTCATAGTGCGGTCTGGGGCAAGTTTTTCGCTACAAACATTAATTCCATGCAATCAACAAGATGTGAATTCCAACGAACTGAATGCTGGGTTATACATTAAGTTAAGAGTAGATCCGAGAGAAGTTACCATATTTATAGATAGTGCCCTTGAATGTGATCGTATCGATTCTCTATTGTATGAGGAGCAAGGCTAAACTATGCTAATATCATTTCAAATACTATTATTGGGGCTAAACTAGTCATGAGAACGTTTGGAAAGTTCGGCCTTCCTTAAAGTAGGTTTTCTAATGAAGCCAAGGACAATTTACGGGGGGCTGCCACCTGGGTGCGAGCCTGGACTTTCACTATATGGGAGAGGATTTGGTAGCTAATCAGCCACAATAAATCAACGTATGGTTAAATTATGTAACGCATACACAAAAGAAGTGAACAGATTATCAAATATACGGACGTTAGTAAATTAGTTACAATTTTGAGAAAACTTAGAAACATGTCGTAGCTATAATATTTGAGGATTGAATTTGATAGTTTGTCACCAAACTATTTTGAACCATAAAGTTTAACAAGCCCACAGCTCCTGACATTGATCGAAATTCTTCTGCCGAGTAGATTTAAGACAGTTCGTGACAATATCTACGCTTCTGGACAGGAAGTTCCAACGAATATTACTATCTCGGGGTGTTACGGAGGGCACTCTTCTAAAAATAACTTCCCCATACGAATAGTTGACTTGGGCAGAGATTGGTTATGGAGTTGGAAACCATACCGATACCGTGAACAGACCAGATGTTGTGGAGGACTTAAGTGAGCGAGTCGTGTGTGGAGATTGCTTCGTAAAAATATGCGTTAGCAATCGTATGTGTTCACTGAGATTAAAGTGGTTGATACTGGAAACTAGGAAAGTGTCTGGAAGGTGTTCTGTGATGTAGTGATGTTCGATTTGTTCGGAAGAATATATTTGGCCGATGTGTTGTGAAGCTGAGCTGCAGAAAAGAATTTAAGTTGACGGGAACCTTTCTGCGGGCTTATTACAGAGTGAACATAACATGTATTCCTATCATTAGTGTCTTTGGCAGCAATTCAGGGACAACATTTGGTAAGTAAACTGTTTCACTACATATTCCTAGAAATAATTATACTGGAAGAGACTTTCTTCTCAGTGGAAGTTTACATTAATCAATCCATTAACGCTAAATGCTATCATCACGCATGATATAAAAGTTAATCATTATAATTTGCATTTATTAATTCCAAAGCTCGTAAATTCAATTTTCGTATTGAATTGATGAAAAGCATTGTTTTTTTTTAAAAAAAACGTTGTTGTTCGCTGATAGAGGTTGCTCAGTCGAGAACAAGGGGACAAAAAATAGGTGTGACGTCACCAGTGCTATTGTTGCCATGAGGAGAAAAACAAGTACTTATTGTTTGCACGACTATATTTAGGCTTGTCAGTACTTTCGAGAAAGAAAGTTAGTTTATAAAGGAGGAAGAAAAGAAAGTTGTATTGTCTAGAACTATTGTAGCCAACTGGATGCTAAGTTACTATTTTTGTTTTTACTTTTCAATATAGAACGAAGTGAGTGAATTATTTTTCATATGAAGCGAGTAGAAAGAACTGTTATTTGAGCAATATTTTTCAAGCTTCTTAGAGACGTGACCGTCAAGGTTGCCGTCTTCTTTTAAGATATATTTACGATAATAACAAACTTAGACTTATAGACGTGAATATCCACAAGCTTCGTAAGTGAATACTATTTGATTCTTGGGAAAAGAATAGCCGCAAAAAATAATATAATTTAATCAACATCCACTGATTAGTGAGTGACGTACGTTTTTGCGTAAGTAATACAAGAAAACTAAGTATTTCGCAGGTGGTATAAATTGTTTTATCCTTGAATGAGATTCAGCGATCGTGAAGGCTTACTTACTTTATAAACAATCCGAACACTATTTGAGTATTGCAAGAAGAACGTAGATAAAATTCTTAGGCAAGGTGAATATTGCTTACCTGATCAAGTATCCATTGATTTCCGAGTTAGGTGCGTCGAAACAAAAAGTTAATAAACTGAATTAAAAGTCCATCAATACTTAAGGAAAGGAATTTAACTATACTAATGTACCGTTATAGACTAGTAAAGAGCCGTAAACCTATTTCGTGGGAATATATTTATACGTCGTGGAGAAAATTAAGCGAACTACATCGAGTAATACAAAGCGTGTTTGTTTAATTTCTCGAGTGATTACTACGTTTTATGTTCAGATAGTAATATTGTCTCGAAAGTGGAAAATGTGTTCGTCATATAACTCTGTCGTTTGTTATCACTCAGTATGTTAAGTTACTCTGTCCTTTTTAATGATTCGATATAAATATTTGGATCCAGATATACTGAAAACATATTCAAGTATATGTAGTACTGTATATTTTATTCATACTATTGTAACAAATTATATTATTCCGAGTATATTTGTTTTTGCAGGCAATTACGAGTAACGAAAGATTATTCCGTCGGGATAATTTGTGAATTTGTACTCTTTAATCAATTTCTATAATTATTTGCTCTTTCTTCAAACTATGCGCAGAAATTTTCTTATTACACATTTGTCAAGCGATTGAACTATTCTTATCACCGTGATTCGTGTGGACTCATTTTCTGTCAGTTCGGAATAGTACTTGGTCGGAATTACAAAACATTTTTAAGAACATTTAATACAATAAATAATCATATGATCATGCCGGCTTGGTTATGGTGGTAACAAACCAGAAATTATCAATGGTTTCGGATTAATGTGATCTGTGGCCACAGAAGAACAAAGAAGACAATAAGGTTTGTACTTTATGTGTAAGTTTATTGAATGTAGGTCGTAGATAACAGTAACTAAAATAGTAAATAATGTGGTGTACTCAGGAGGTTATCAATGCATAAAACAAGATAAAAAGTATTGAGTAAAATAATTATAGAGCAATTTGAGGTATTTAATGTTAAGTTGAAAATGTTACCATGAAAATAAAATTTTATTGAATGTGAAATAAGATCATACGAAATTTGAAATAAGAGTATATGTGAGTAAAGTGTCTGATAATTCTAACTTATTTGGTAGAAGCGAATACAATACGAATAAGAATAACCAAATTGAACTATTTACTAAGACTTTATTCTGCAAAATGAGAAGTTGCTTGAATAACAAATTTATTGTTTGGTTAAATAAGAAAGTTATTAATAGCATATATTTATAAATATGTGAAAGCTACTAAAATAAGTATATTAAAAGAAGTGACAACATATTAGTACTCTTATATAATGTTCATTATTGCTTATTTTGTATAGTAATTATCATTAAAATAATTCTAATCTAATAGAAATAAAATTTAAAGAATATTGAAGTTGATGATTCGTTCACTACGATTTTAAATTATTGCTTGGAATTAGGACTCTAGTGATAATATCGGTAGTGTACTTGATCATATGACATTGGTGATAATTCATAAGAATCGATTAATTTACATTGCCTTGTGTTCTATGATTACAAGGTGTACGTAAGATACGAGATCATAGATTTTCTTATAAAACATCATTTCTACACTCTATATCTCCGTGATTATTATATCGTCATTGCTTATAGCTATATTCCAAACACAAACCGTTATAGGGGTAATCATTTCTTAACGAGCGAATCTAAAACTGAGACTCGCTCGGGACTAACAGATGAAAAAAAAGAAAACACTTTGCAAATTTGCAGGGAAAATCTTAAAATTCTATTTATAGAAGCAGCTTTACTCATAACTAGATTAACTTGTTGAGCATAACAGTGTATACACACCGCATTTGGAACGGAACAATAAAATGCCATAGCTTTAAAACTATGATTTCGCGATTAAAGTAACATGAGTCGTGCGCAATGGCCTCTATCTAAAAGCGATACTGGACTGATTGCTGAAAATTTTACGAATATATGAAACCAGGAAGTGTAGAGGACACTTTACCTCGTATGTCCACTTCCAATCAAAACCAATATGGACCGAATATTCAGTTTATCTCTGCTTTTTTACGCTTGATATCGCTGTGTGTCTCGTTTTTTATTTAATTGTATTTCTTAATTCTTAAAAAAAAACGTAAATATTATTTGCAATATTGTTTATTACATGCAGAGTACGGTATTCTATTGTATGAATAACCCAGGAATTAAAACAAATAGAAAACGAGCCGCACGGCGTTATGAAGCGTATAAAATTGAGTTAAACTTGAAAATTTGGTCCACATTGGATTAGACCAGAAGTGGAAAAACGAGTTTAAGCAGTTTTTTTACCTCGATCTTTCGACTTTAAACAATCACTCTAGTAGAGTTCCATATAGCTTGAGGATCGTGCGTGAGAAGTAGCATTCTGTGGTAACATCGCTATTCAAAGTAAGATTTTTTTTTCATTGCATACGCTTTCCAACCATAATGTAATAGTACTAAACAGCGAGGGATAGTTCATTAATTTAGGTTAAGAAATTAATGTCCTATACTGGCGTCTGCATCCCATTGGATCGGATCGTCAATATGACTTTTTATTTATTTATTTACGGCCTTTAGATAAGGGACTTAATACAACACTGGATCGAAGTGATTAGAAAAATGTAGAAATACGTTTATTTTTCCCGAAACCATGCTGCTCAATTCTGCTTCGTGACTAGTTTATTTCATCTGCACTAGTTGGCAACTAGTTCTGTCGCGGAAAAGAAGAAACAAAATAATTTACCAGAGCTCTCAACCAAGAAAACAAACCGGAAGAATACACACATACACGCGCGCTTTCTCTCCCCCTCTCTCTCACACACAGAGATACAGAGAGGGAGGGAGAGGGAAAATGAAACTGCAACAGCACAGACTAGCAGACGAATTCTGCAGCTTGCGCGAAGGGGTAGAGAACATTCGCGTCACTTCCCGGATGCAATGAAAAGCTTTTATCATCTCGCCTACTAAAGGAGGAGAGAAAAGAGTAGAAAACCTCGTGAGTGGCTTTATGTTGCACAGTCCCGATCCCTGTGAAGATTGCTTTTAGAAAAGTAATTGAACATGGAGCAGAGGGAGAGCCTTTGTAGCTAGTTGGGATTTCAAAGCGTTGCGGGAAAATTACAACACTGAGATTAAACTGTGAACTTGTGAAATATGTTCTTCTCCTCCTAAAACGAAACTATTTATTTTTGAACTCCGAAGGGTTGAATCAAATTACACATTATATATTTTAGAGTGGTTGCAATAAAAATTATATAATTTATGAAAACGGGTGTTGGACAACAAGGCAACATTTGCAAGCACCTCGACTGCTTAGTTCCCATTTTGTCAGATTCATATCGCTTGAAAGAGCATTTTTAACTCAAGAAAGTTTGCTGTGCTTACACAAAGCTGAAAGATAAAACTTAGCATCAGAATATGGTTAAATTTGCAAAGTGAATGCGATCACACTTGTAAAAAAACGGACATGAACATTGTACTTCTCTGTACACGGACTTCACGCACCAGAAATTTGTAATTTTTTTATCAGGTCTGGCGAAGGAGAGAACATAGTTAGATGAAAAATACTGCCTTGCGAACATGACAATCGCAATAAGTGAAAAGCGCTCAGCAATTCTTCTTGAAAGATTAGTCAAACTGCAGCTATTAGTAACGGCTTCGAAAGTAGGAATAGATATTACGCGTGATATTCAGATGCTCACATTATTGTTTGCTTATCTTTCGAATTTTTAAGATTGTCACAAGCTTGTTACTCCCTGAACTCAGTGTATAAACATCAGTAGTAGATATTTATGCTGTATACAAATTGTATGTTCGATTTACTTTCTTTATTTTTCTGTTGTCTTGTAAGTAACACAATTGAATACACCGTGGCGTTTGTCACAAAAAGCATATTATTAAACACTGGTAGTTATTTTCTGAACAGGAAATATATATTCTTTTTTAGCGCTGTTAGGTCTTATTTGTTGAGCAAACGTATTGTCGCAGAAAACAGAAGGAACTTTGTGTCGAATTCTGTATCTCTGCTTGCGAAGACAATGGAATTGAATTTTCAATATTTTTTTTTAAATAAATAATTTATTGTAAACTTCTACGATTCAGCAGCTAATATTAACTTGCGTTGTATGGCATTAGGATATTTTTTAAGTGGGTCTGATATTTTCTGCTTTCGGCGAGCAGTTCTCGGTAGTGGCCCTTGTCAACCGTCAGGAATTTATTATTTCTATAACATTGCGTGAATCTTACATTCTGTGGTTCTCTTCATTATGCAGTCTCCTTCATTTTTCGGTATTCTTGTCTCATATAGAGTATATATATTCGCATGGTGTTGATTTAGCTAGGGTCTATTCTCACATATGATTTCCAAAGTAAAAGAACGTGCTTCGCCCATTTTTGGTAAAGTTGAGATAATTTCGCTCTTTAAAGGGCATTTCTAAAAAAAATATGTATATCATGCATGAAGAGAACATTTAAAGTCCGTCTACTATAGACAATTCTTTTTGATCTATAGGTCTGCTTAATGTTTATTATGGACTTTTAAATCGTTCTTCCATAAAATTGTAACACCGATAATTGTCCTATTTTTCTCTGCGGTCTTAATATGTAGTGTGGTTCCCATGTACTGTAGTTCATCTCTGATACAAAATAATGCAATATTTTCTTCTCTATGATTCTGTAGTTTGTAGAGGCAAAATCACTTGATAAAACAGCTATACGTCATTTTCTTATCGAAAAATATGTCCGAAACACTTTGCATTCAGTTCTTTGGAGTAATTTGTGAATTACATTGTCATAACCTTAATTTATTAATGTCATGCCGACTTAAGAATTTACGTTCCACAAAAAGAACATGTTATTAAAAGTAATGACTTGGAAATCATTCAATAATTAGAAATTTTAATTAAAGAAATCGATGAGCATATGAAGCAAGTCCTTTAATTTATTCCATTTTCCACACTATTATTTTCTCTATTGATTTCAAATCATCTTACGGTTTAATTAACTTCGTAATATGTGAACTTAAAAAAACTTTACTCAAATGTAGACTGCTGAAGATAATATGGTTTTAATAAACCATAGAATAATTATATATAAATATCGTTAGTATGACATATGCACATGACAGTTTCATATATTTCCTCTCCGGCTCTCAAGTTGTAGTGAGTCGTCACTAGGTTATTGTAAGCATTGAAGTTTAATAACACTTTGAACAAATATGCAGAATTCCAGTTTGAGGTCAACATTGAAAATTATCATAATCATTTCAAAAATTGTAGCTATTGTTCCAATTTCTTCAGGACGAATTTCTAAATGTATTCTGTTGTTAACTCGTTTTTGTGGTATTTCTATCGTAGTCTCCTATCTCTGTTCCTACATTACATCCCCAAGTTTAATAGGATATTCATTTATCCCAGAAAATGGCAACAAAATCATAATTTTGATGATTATCGCCACTCATATATTTTCAGAGAGTGCTTTTTTTGTGTTTACGATGGCCAGTCACCAAAATATCACTGACATTGTAAGTAAGTTTAAAACAATCGAAAGCAGCTTTTGTGCTGATTTGACATCTTTTCATAAGAAGATAAGGAGATTTATTTTTCTTCGAATTATATTTGTGTTTTTGGGCTCAGTTTCAGGTTTATGTATAACATTGGCTCTCAGTACTTCTAAAGTCTGGATCATAATTCTTTCTGTCTCGTTTATAGCTCAAACTGTTCTTCTGGAATTGCAATTTGTCTCTTTTGTTTTTATTGTTAAGGAATATATAGAGGGACTTAAGAATATACTGAACATATATCCCCGAAACTTTCAAGCACAACGAGAACTTCTGCTTAGAAGACAATTTATCACTGAAGAAATCCAAGATCAAATTCATTTCGTACCGGGCAGCCGGAACTCGTTTCCTAATAAACCTTTTCACACTTATTTACAAATGGCTCGTTGTATTCATAATTCTCTTTGTGAGGTAGTTAATGATATCAATAGAACATATAATGCAATATTGCTAGCACATGTCATTGGAGTTCTCCTGATTCTCCTTCTTGCAACGTATATTTGTGTATTGGTACTTGCAAGTGATTATTTTCGTAAATATTCCGTTGTTTTCCCGACCGAAATGGTGGTTGCAATGTATCACATTTTAAGAATTTTCCAGATGACACATGTATGTTCTGCTGCTTCTAATGAGGTAGGTAGGAATACTAGCAAGAAAACTTAGTGATGGTGTAGAAAATAATTATATATGTTTTCTTCAGTCGTGATTTACAATATCAAAGTATGTGCATAGAAAATAATTATATATGTTTTCTTCAGTCGTGATTTACAATATCAAAGTATGTGCACATGCAAATTCTAGCCACTCGAGCGTAATTACTTTGGGAGATATCGACGATTTTAAAATTAAATTCTGACTATGGAAAATAAACAAAAAATGTGCAAATATCCTTATGTTCTTAACTCATTGAAAGAAACGGAAGGGAAGTACGCAGTAATAGGTACTGGGTGAAAGGCGCTAGATGTTGGAGGATATGTTGTTCATGCCATCTTGAGATCCGCCGTATAAATCTTAGTTATTTTCTTAAATAGCATGGTGGTCGTGTAATATATCCTTCTGGGCTAGAATTTTATGGGTAATATGTTTGTTAAGCCACTTTTGACGTAAACGTTTCTTGTGAGAGAGAAGGTTATACATCACTTCTGTGCAGGTAAAGATGCAATAGTAATGATAAAACTCGGAAGTGAGTTGAGAAGTTGTATATGTTTACAAAATATATACTAATCTTTAATGCTACTAGGTTATAAATAACATTTCTTATTTCGAAGTTACGTGCTAAGTCAGAAACACAGTTTATGTATTTAACAGCCTCTAGATGTGTAGACTGTTAGCCCATTCCGTGGAAATGATCAATGAGTTCTCGCGGTCCAAATTTGATATATAATAGACACAGAGATGAAAACCCAGAGGAGAGATAAAAGTCTGCAGAGTGAAAGGATAACTAGTTTAATAATGGCCTCTTTACTATTTAATCTGTCACTTCGTGGGCCGCTTTCCCTACCAGTAACGTAGGTCTGTTAGTTATAATCTGAAGAGGTTCTAGCAAAACTCTCGTCTTCCTCTTTCAACCATTCCAGGTGTTCGAAGTGATGCGACATCATAAACTGTACGGCGAATGTCTTGAACAATGATATCAGCCTTAGATTAAACAATTCGATAGTTTTTCACATTTGCCTATTTCGTATTATTATTCTATACTACTATTCATGATTTAAACAATCAAATCATGATCCAAAAAAGTTGAGAATGACTTTTTTAACCTCCGTGAAGCCTACACTTGATCAATAGTGATTTAAAATGTTTTTTCTAATGTCTTAAGACTGCAAACCTCGCCTCACAATGTTGATAATATTGGGGAAATCATGAAATTAACCTTGTAAATTGACATTCGTCATTGGTCCCAATATATTAAACAGCTGTTGTAATGCAATATACAGAGCTTCATCCTAAGATCTAGCTTGTGATTTTGGGCTAGATTGCTGAACTGTTAAGCGCAAGCAAAATATCTTGCCTCGACAGCAATTAGAAATACTGTTTTGTTTACACAAGACAATAGAATTATCTCTTATTTCCTTATCTATGTATCGACAATACTTATAGGTCTGCTTTAGTCAGTTTCCTATTTGGATCTCAGCAAATTCTTCATATATTAAGTTGGGCGTTTTTGTACTCAAATTTTATATCGTTTGATCGCATAGAGATCAATCTATCAGCACTAACTTCGTATATATTTATCTGTAATAACGGTTATTGGAAGGATTTAAATCCTTTCCGTACATTTTTGGTCATTGATCTCCCAGTCCACAGCTCATGTTCGAATTTATCCTCTGAATACTTTAATGGATATTTCTGTAATCCATGTTACATGAACTGTTTCAGCCTTTTCATAAATGCTTTATTGCAAACAGTACATCTGTCATTGTCTTGAATTCCGTTTCAACTTCTGACATGAAGTGGAAATAAAAATATGTACTATTATATATTTTCCAGAAATAAAAAATATGTCCATATTTTTACTTCAAC
>JAGDQP010069239.1:535-10914 GCA_022664845.1 Lepisma saccharinum
TCCACGGACTGTACGATTCACCAGATGTTGTAAAAATAATGAAATCGAGACGACAAAGGTGGGCAGGCCATGTAGCTCGGATGGGGGGAAAACGAAGATTATATTCTATCATGGTTGGAAGGCCGGATGGAAAGAGGCCATTTGGGAAGACCGAGACGTCTTTGGGAGGGCAATATTAAAAGAGATCTTCGAGAAGTAGGTGTTCGTGATGAAAACTGGCTTGATACTGCCCAGGATAGAATCCAATGGCGAACGTTTGTTACTGAGGCGATGAACTTGCGAGTTCCATAAGCCATAGAGTTAGTTAGTTAGTTACTGTGCTTTTTCAAGACCTTTACAAAAGAACGTAGCTTCACTTGTACACAATTGAAAAATTACTCTTCGAATATGTGGAACGCTGTATCCCTTTGAAGTGTCCCATTGTAAATCGTGAAAGTTGTGTGTTAACCATTCCACTTGTTTTTGATAGCCTACTCCTAATTCCGTAATTTCACATGGAAGTTTTACTAAACAGTGGAATAAAAGACTAGCATCACACATACTATACAAAATTCTTTCATAATAAACTCGAGTGTAGAGATTTTAAATCCTTTTATATCAATAACAGTATTGTCCTGAAGACACACTTATCGTAAAGACTTTTCTACAGAAACTTGTTCATGAAAAACATCAGGAATGAGTTGAGCAATGAATTCACTATTACGAACTAATTCTCTCCAAGTTTTGAAAAAAGTATTAATGGAAACACTTACAATGCCCCGGCCGTTTGAAAATTTGTAGTTCTCCATAAATATTTCATGATGATTCACTTGGTTCACCAAGTGTTTTGAATGAACTTTGCCTGTATTCAACACATATAAACAGTTATTAAGTGGAATCTTTAACTTTCAGTCATTACAGTGGATTGGATTACGGTACCTTTAGATATGTTCTAAAAGTTTGTCAATCACATCCCTCCACTATATAAACACCACTACAAAATGTACACAAAAAGTCTGACATTTTCACTTTTTCTTTCCTTTACAAAGTTTATATCCTCACTCCTTCTTTCCTATTTTTCTTTTTCGTGTAGTATATCAATTGACATTACCACACATACCAGAGACTAAATTTCACATTTATTACCGTATCATTAACCACTTCACGGTGATCTTTATATGTACGATAAAGTTCAGTTAATGTAGACGGCTTCAAGATAATGTTCCACACATGTTTTCTAAAATGTTCTTTAATTTCTTCCCCGGTTACCAGTTCATCAGGTTTAATATATCCTAGACATGCATGTGCACTTCGGTTATATTCACCATGAAAACAAGCTTCACATATCATATAAGATTCTGGATTCCACTTCTTTAACACTAGTCTAATACATGTTTTCATCTACTCATTTGTTTTTACACCCACACTTAGTAGTATTCATGTTTCCACTTACTGTTTGTGCTGCTGATGATGATGCTTTCACTCTTGCTGCTGAATCTGAAGGTTTCACTACAGCTGGACCTAGTACTGGTTTCACTAATACTCTGGCAGATTCACCAAAGTTGAAGATCCTGGTGCTTCTGCTACTACTGCTGCTGCTCCTAGTGATGCTTGTATCTGCTCTGCTTTATGCTTGTATTTCCGTCGAAGAGACGTTTCTTCACAGGATACACCACTCCATCTAACACACGCTTCTTTACATTCTTCTTCGGAATTATTGAAGAAGAAACTTCTCTAATATCGTCATCATCCTCCTCTTGTACTACAGAAGATGACGATAATAATTATGGTGATAGTTGCTCTGCCTTTACTTTCGATCTCAAACAACTCCTGTATACGATTGTCTCCAGTATTGTTTTCTTCTTCTTCTTTTACATTACCATTAGCAAGTAATGTCAGCGTCTCCACAACCTCCTCATCTACCGCTGGCAAGTCAACTACTTCTCCTACACGTCGTTAATACTGCTGCTGCTCTGCCATGACTGAAGTTCAACTCACTTTATAATGATGTACACAACACTACTGCCCTCTATATATTCTAAACTTTATCAACAAGATGTAATAAGCGTCGTTGTCAATGGCCACATGACGTCAATCATCAAGTCCTGACTTGCACCTCCTAATGTGACAACGACGTATGACTCATCCATCCAACCATATGACAACTCTGTGATGACGTCATCTAACCACCTAGCACCATAATACAACGTCGTAACCATATGGCACGGTCGCATGAGTCATCAAACAATACGTCTGGCAACACCGCAGTGACGTCGAACGTCAATGACCCCGTGTTTCCACTGACACCGGACTGTCTGAAATTTGCCAACGATGTTACCCGATAACTACCTAGCCCACTTTCTAAAATACCATTTTGGTTGTCATTTGTTCATTATTTTTAAATATATTTAAAATGAAGTCTGATTGCAAATGGTTCTTAAAACGAATCTGTTTGAATTTTTACAGGACTTTAGGGAACAAGCCAAAGATGATGAGAGAAGAATCGGTAGAATGAATAAAATGGGAAGAAACGGGAGGACTCTGAGAATACCCACACACATGGTGTTTGTCCACCACAAATGCCACATGGCACGAGCCAAGATCGAACGGGGGACCTAACGCACCAGAGATCAGTGCTAAACCGCTGAGCCACCGCGACACAAAACTATTTTGAAGTTGGTTTCTTTCCTTTTTGCTTGTTCAGTTTCTCTATTACTTTTCCGTTCTGAATGCTCGTCAGGAAATAGCGAGTCTCTCTAGTTTAAAGTTATCTAACGGCAGACCAATGGGTCATTCCATACCAAAGCAACAAATAAACAAATAATTTTAGACCTTAGGTTCTACAAAATATAATATTTGATGATTGTGTTCTATGCATCAATATCATCAGAAATACAAAATTTCAATGTTTTTGTCACTTTTGGTTTTTGAGTTATAAATTGTTTTTTTTAAAAAAACGACTGATTCTTTACACTTTTGTAACTTTTAAACGGCCAAAACTCTCAAACTATTTGTCCTAGACAGCTCAAACTTGCACCATTCGTTTCAGAATTTGAAGAACTGTAATTTGATATATTACTTGCCTTTATTAGACCAATGTTTATATTTTTAAAATATAAAACTGTTTTTTAAAAAACTGAAAATCAATTTTTATTAATATACGAGGGGGTATCCAAAAGTTTTAATTATAATAAAGAAGTTATAGAGGTATTTACATGAAACTTTTTGTGCATAATCAGTGTCATTGCCATGCATACTTGTGCAAATATCAAATCTTTGTCTAAAGTAGTTTTCTTTCCACAGGCTATAGAAGACATCAACCTGCATGATGAACAAAATTGAAGCCCGAGGTGTCATAAAGTTCCTCCATTTGAAGGGCAACAACGCACGCCAAATCCACGACGAAATGAAATCTCTCTATGGGGATGAAAGCCCATGATATGACACGGTTGTGAGGTGGAAGAGGAACTTTCAAAGTGGTCACATGTCCCTGACAGACGAGCCACGAGCGGGTAGACCCTCAATCAAGGATGATCTTGCCATGGTGAAGAAAGTGGAGGCCGTTATCCTCGACGACAGAGATCGACCATGGAAAGAGTGATGGCGGAGACTGGACTAAGTTACGGAAGTCCGTGGAGGATTATTCATGAGGAACTGCACATGAATAAGGTGTCTGTGCGCTGTGTACCTAGCTTGTTGACACCTCTTGAAAATAAAACTCGCCACTTTTCCCTCAGAATTTGGCTGTTGGAGCGGAATGAAGACGATTTTTTTGCTCGTCCCGTCACTATGGATGAGTGCTGGGTATACCTCTACGATCCGGAGACCAAAGAAATGAGCAAGGAGTGGAAACATCCATCCTCCCCCGCCCCTCCCAAGATGGCGAAGGTCCATAAATCTGCCGGAAAGGTGATGCTGTCCGTTTTTTGGGATAGCCGCGGGGTAATTTTAACCGATTACCTTCCGAAGGGCAAGACCCTCAACAGCGAACACTACTGCAACCTTCTGGAGAAACTTCGTGATGGATTAAAACAAAAACGTCGTGGCATGATCAGCAAAGGCGTCCGTCTCCTGGCCGACAATGCACCCGTCCATACGGCCCAAGCATCCGTTGTCGCCGCCCACCGGTTAGGCTATGAACTTTTGCAGCATCCACCTTATTCGCCTGATCTTGCGCCAAGCAACTTCTTCCTCTTTCCCGAGATGAAGAAACCACTTCGTGGTCGGCGATTTGACGACAGAGAGGATGTCATTTTTGAAGTGGAACAGTGGTTTTCGACTTCTACAAAGACGGCTTGAAACAGGTGAAGAAACGCTGGCAAAAATGTGTGACTCTGCAGGGAGACTACGTGGAGAAGAATACTGACCACTGCAAGTGAATATTGTATGTCTTTTAGTTCATGGTTGCTAAGGTAACGTTCCGACATTCCGCGCAAATTAAATAAATGGATTCATGGAACAAAACATAAAATATATAACAGCAGGTCTTTATGACTATTTAAGATTTACGTTTGCTTTTGTTTTCTGATTTAGTTGTTGAATAGTGACCATTGTGATAACGTTTTGAGAATTAGCTATTTCAAACTGATGTATATATCACCGAATGATTTATTTGTATGTTTGGATTGTAGATGGTCCCTTTTTACCACGGGATAACTTTGGTTTGTGGGACAAGTCTTACTTTACGGAATAAAGAACGTATTACTCATCCTTATCGAACCTAGTTCCTGTTTCATTCATTTTGTTATAAGGGAACTTTTATAGTTTAGTGCTACATTGACGCATCTCGGTAGGATAATATGGATCTAATACAGCATTATTGGAACCAGTGGATACAAATGATCTTAAAATAAATAGCTATATCGAACGTTTTGAGCATTATATTTGCACGCTCAAAATACCAGAAGATCAGAAATTAAGTTTATTATATTCTATAATAGGCTCAAAGCTGTACGAAATGCTACGCAACGCATGCTTACCAGGTTCCTTACATCAATTAACATACGACCAAGTAAAGAGTAAATTAGTGGAAATTTTTTATGTAAAAAGGTCCGAAATCATATAGCGCTACAGGTTTCACCTACTTAAACAACAAGAGCACCAAACAATACAACAGTATGTAGCACAACTTAAAAGTCAAGTAATAAATTGTGATTATGGTGATTATGTGAACACTATGTTACGTGATCAATTTGTGTTAGGTATTCAGGATGATGGTATTCGTAAGCGTTTGTTGTCAGAGGTCAAACTTTCGTTTGAAAGAGCAGTTGAACTGGCACAAATAGTAGAACAAGTAAACGCAGATGTAGCGTCAATGAAAACGGCTTACAAACCCTTTGAAACAGTGCATAGCCTGTCATCAAATAGTTCAAGGGATAATGATTCTGAGTCAGCAAAAATAATCTATTGTGCGCGTTGTTTGTACAGACACCAACACAATAATTGCAAAGCTTACAAGCAGATTTGTCATGCTTGCCACATGAAGGGTCACTTTCGTAATAGCCCCTATTGTAAATTTAATGGTAAACGTATAAGTCAGCAACCTCTACAACAGATCAATAATGATGATGATGAAGCTAATGTAGTAAATAGGCTTCACGCAACATACATAGATAATGTATTAGGTATTCAGACCGAAGATGATTCAATGGCAAATAATTCGAAAGAGTTTTTCATTCATATAGGACATTTTGCTATCCCATTTGCGATAGATTCAGGTACTTCATATAATTTAATATCATGGCAAGTTTTACAAACTATTCATTTGGATACACTTATGACACCTGCTTTTCAGGAACTCATACTCATTAATGGTTCATCATTAACAGTGATTGGTGAAATCAAATTATATGTACAGTTGAACGGCCGTTTGTTTCAATTACATTTTCTGGTAATAAATGGGTTTTTGCATCATCAAGTGCTGGGTAAAGAAGGTCTTAATAGAGTCTATCCGGATTGGTTGCATAAATTAAACTCATGTGATAATAATACAACTCGCAAAAGAGAGTGCGTCTCAAATAACATGTTAATCGACCAATCCTCTACTAAAGGATTTACGAATCAAGTAATTACAGATTCGTCTGATACCATAGATCCCAAAATATGCAAGGTAATTAAGGTGGAAGTATCAAAAATTAGGGATACAATAATGAAACAGTGAGTTACAAGTTAAATGTGAGAATCTAACCAGCGAATTGAATAAGTTTGTAAAAATTATGACAAAAGAGCCCTTTATAAATCAATCAGAGGTTACGCCTATATTTCAAATGGATATGCAATTAAAGGGTAGCGAATCGAAGTAAGAAATGTGGAAATGAATCTCATAGATTGGGAAATATGCAGGAAGCCTTGAAGTATTACGCCACAGCTTTGCATACTGACCCATCAAATATAATATTGTATAATAACAGCGACATCTCTCTTTAAGCAAGTTAAATTTTATGAGTCAATTAAATTGTGTGATAAGATATTACAATTAAGGGTCGAATGCGATGAACATCAGAGTATAGTAGACAAGGCACAGGAGCGTCGCGACAGAGCACTGAAGCTATTAGAATCAGTTAATACGACAATCATAGATGCAATATGAGACGAGGAAGCAATAGCAGATACTAATATTAAAACTGTAACTCACCTACAGTACAAAAGGGAAGAAAACTCAGACATAGAGGAGCGAAGTTTTATTTCTTTGCAAGACTGGATGGAGCAGGAAACTGGATCGTATCCATCTTTAGTAGCTCAAGGTCAAGATTCAGAAATAACATACGAGGAAAGGATTGCACATATTGCAGTGGAGGATCCAGCTATTCAGGGCCAACAAGACAACGGGGGATTACCTACAATAGAGCCTATCGTTAACCATTCGGATACATCCATTCAAAAGCCCCTGCGGAACAAATTGTCGGTAGGTGAACCTACAAGTGATTCGTTGCTTAGTCAAGTCAGCAATTCTTCAGAATATATATCCGAATTACAAGAACAGGTAGTGATCAAATCACATCATAATGAAGACGACGAATTACATTTTCCAGAACTTGATCAATCATGTTGGATACAAAATTTCATCCAGGCAGAAGATAATTCCCCTAAACCAAGACCACAAAGAAAAGCGAAAAAGAGAAACAAAAAAGTAACAAAAAACAAACAAAAACAGTAAAATCTCCCAAGGCAAATTTAGAGAAAATATTGAGGAAATATGGAATGCAAAAGGCTCTGCAATGTCCTGAGTTCAACAATGTTAAAGAATTGGTATGCGAATTGATAGATGATGATAATATAGACTTGGCCTTGGCTTATGTACAACCATATACTTAGATTCCTTAGTGAAGCCGGGGGAGAATTGCTAAGGTAACGTTCCGACATTCCGCGCAAATTAAATAAATGGATTCATGGAACAAAACATAAAATATATAACAGCAGGTCTTTATGGCTATTTTTAAGATTTACATTTGCTTTTGATTTCTGAATTAGTTGTTGAATAGTGACCATTGTGGTAACGTTTTGAGTATTAGCTATTTCAAACTGATGTATATATCACCGAATGATTTATTTGTATGTTTGGATTGTAGATGGTCCCTTTTTACCACGGGATAACTTTGGTTTGTGGGACAAGTCTTATTTTACGGAATAAAGAACGTAGAACGTATTACTCATCCTTATCGAACCTAGTTCCTGTTTCATTCATTTTGTTATAAGGGAATTTTTATAGTTTAGTGCTACAATGGTGATAATTAAAACTTTTGGATACCCCTCGTATGTTCAGTGCGCTTCTGATGAGAATGTACGTGCCAGATTTCATGATGGTATTTCAATGGGTTCATGTTGAGAAAACAAATATCTAACAGAAGTACACAAAAATAGAATATGCATAACGTGTATAATTAGTTTAAACATCAGTACGCATTATGGCTTTTAGCAAAGTATATTTACTCGGTTAAAAAGTGACATACAGTATCTTCGTCGTGCGTTCGATCCCAGCGGCTGACTATCCTGACTGAGTTTTAACCTGTTTTTTCTCAGTCACACCAGGTAAATGACGAGATGGCACCTTCAACATAGGTACAGGTCGACACCTTCCCGAATCCACCCCCTATCCCGGCCAGAGCCTTAGATGCCTAGAGACCATACAAAGCTAGTAAAGACTAATCATAATCAGTCCATCCTAATTTCTGTATTTTTAAAAAAAGCAGTAAGGATTATTAGTTTGAAATTATTTAGTTATACGTTAGAAACCCTAACACTTTATTATTATAATAAAGTAATTAATGTGGTTAGATTGGGTTTATTAGCCTGTAACTAAATAATTTGAAACTCATAATTCTTTCTGACTTTTTTAAAATACAGAGATCAGGCTCTACTGATTAGTATTTACTAATTCTGTTCTAAAATATTTTTTAATTTCAATTCTATTTATGGCCTTTAGGCATCTAACGCTCAGGACGGGATAGGGGAGGTGTCGGCCTTGATCTATGTTAAGGTGTCATCTCGGCATTTGCCTGGTGTGACTGAGAAAAGAAACAGGAAAACATTAGTCAGAATGGTCGGCCACTGGGATCGTACCCACAACCTCCCGAATGTTATGCCAATGCACTACCACTGAGCTACGGCGGTTTAGTTTGTTCTACAATAGATTTAAAATGAAGATACTGTGTGCTACATTTTAACCAAATAAATTTACTTTCCAAGAAGCCATTATGCCTACTGACGTTTAAGCTAATTAATTATACACGTTATGTAAAAGTGGCTGTGTACTTCTGTTGGATATTTGTTTTTTCAACATGAACCCATTGAAATACCATCATGAAATTTGGCACACACATTAATAAGCACATTAAACATATATTTAAAAAAAAATCGATTTTAGTTTCTCAGAAAACAAATTTTGTTTTATTTTCTAAAAATATTAAGATTTGTCTAATAAAGTCAAATAATATATCAAATTACAGCTCTTGAAATTGGGAAACGAATGGTACAAATTTGAGCTGTCTACACTGAAAAAAATGGCTGTGTTAATTCAACACAATGCGGTGTCCCAGCGTGACTACCACTTTTGTGTGTTAAATCAACACAACACAGGGTGTTGATTTCGACACTGTGAAAAAAAAAGTTACGGCTGCATTGATATTTGAACATCGGTTGCTCAGCTAGAAGTCAAGCGTCTTACCGACGTGGTTAAATCATCAGGCAGAAAAGGCACTAGATGCACACGATATTCAGTTAACATCATTTGAATTAAACGACTACACTATAGATTTAAATAGTGTATTGGATCAAATATATGTTTCTGAACCCCGAAAACAAACTAAGTAACTTGCACGACTTATCCCAAGGTTTAATCACTTCCTATTTGTCAATTGAGAACCAGAATTCCCATTCATTGAGAATATTCTATTTCTATGAAACCAAGCAAGATGGCGACAGCCAAACACTTGAGCAGAATTACTGCTTTCTTATCGTAACAACATGTCAAATGCTTTCATAGAAATGGAACATATTCTCAATAAATGGGAATTGTGATACCTAATTGACCAATGGAAAAGTGATTAAATCATGGCATACGTCGTGACAGTAACTTTGTTTGTGTTTGGGGTTCAGCAGCATTTCTTTTATCCTGTATATTGTTTCCATCTAGTGCTCTTTCCGTCTGACGATTTAACGAAGTCGGTAAGGCGCTTGACTTCTAACTGAGCAACCCATGTTCAAATCTAGCTGCAGCCGTAACTTTTTTTTCTCTCCCAGTACCGAAATCAACACCGTGTGTTGTGTTGATTTAACACACAAAAGTGGCAGTCACGCCTGGACATCGCATTGTGTTGAATTAATACAGTTATTTTTTACTGTGTAGGACAAACAGTTTTTGATTTTCGGACTTTTAAATGTTTTAAAATAAGTAAAAAACCATTCGTTTTTTTTTAACAATTTATAACTCGAAAACCAGAAGTGACAGAAACGTGAAATCTTGTATTTTTTGTTCTTACCTCTTTTATCCTTATCCTTACTTATGTACAAAAATTACGTATTTCCGAGACTTCACGTTCCAGAACATTGGTTGATATGATATGACCCCAATGTCGTTAATAAAATGTAAAATAATGTTTTAAGGCTAAGTATATTTCTAACACTAGTCATCTGTTAACTTATAAGAACTAATCCCAATTTGTTTGATGGAATCGCTAACCTATGGAATTTGCAGCCCATCAGAAATGATTTGATTGTTGTTCTTCAGTAAGTCAGCCAATGACTTATGTGGATCATTTTTCAAATAACCAACCAACACTACACACGCTGATGTCCGTAAATTTAGTCAGGAAAATAGTCTCCATCAGACTCCACAACACTCTGCAATCTGTCAACCAGTTGTTGAATCCCTCGCTGAAAGTAGTCATCGGTTTTGGAAGCAA
>JAGDQP010069240.1:0-10914 GCA_022664845.1 Lepisma saccharinum
TTCCATGGCGAACACGTTTGCTGGTGAAAAATTCGCTTCAAGAGAGGCTTGTGAAAATCGACTGTCTCAAATTTTTGCCAATAGGGACAAGGGCTTCTATGAGAGAGGCATCATGATATTACCTTCCAAATGGCAACACGTTATCGAACAAAACGGCGCATATGTGAGCTAAATCGGATCATTCTAACTATGGTAAGTCAAGCCTTCAATGTCATGCAAAAATAATGGATTATTTTTACTACACCAGATATGTAACAGTTGCTTTTTCTAATTTGGGGAGAGTAGTTTTTCAGTTACATCTAAAGAAAATGATAGGTGATCGATTTTCCTGGAAGGGCAGAATGAAGAACACATCCCCTTGACCGAAGAGCCAGGGAGGAACCAGTAAACAGGAACATTTATATTAAATCAGCCCACTCGGACAAAGCTCGAAGTCAGGAGTATTCTTGATTGTCGTACAGAGGATTGACTTACCTTATTTTCAGATCACAATTAGACAGTAGTGAACACAGATATAGTTCAATTCATTGACATTACCATAAGTGTTCCCATGCAACATGGCAGTGCTTGTTGAACTAAAGAAGCTACCGTATAGACATCTGCCTAATGAATTTATTAGATGGAACAACGAAAGGTTCCAAAACAAATGTTGGACAAACGAGAGAAGCAATTATTACGTGTAAAAGCTTACTTCTTTGTTCTTTGGAAGGAATACCAGTATACTGGGTCGATGAAATGGCATATACATCCGACACACCCATCAACAATGGATATTTGAAATGTGCAAAATGGTTTCAAGCGATAAATTCTGAGAAGGCTGGACCGATGGTTCAGTTGAGGTGGCTCACGATAGCCAATATAATTATTTGTCTTTAAGTGAGCAAAGAAAACAAATACATAGTTCTGCGGCTTAGAAAATTATTGCATACAAGTATAGGCAGCCATTAGTTTTTTTAGTTCAGGCGACTGCGTCCAATTGACAAGAATCCAAACATCTATGGAAACTCTTTCAAGGTTCATGTTTCCTACTTTCTGAACTCCGTGACATAGTGTACAAACTGATGCAAGCGAACACATTTTTTACTCACCCAGAAATCTCAATTATTAAAGATACCAACCATAAAAACAAATGACTATAGGCTGGAGAAGAATAAAACTGTAAGAAGTGTTATCAAACAAGTCGTTGTGAGTGAGATTCTTCCACTAAGAATTAGATTCGACTGAGAGAATTATTACGATATGATTGAATGCTTCATGTGTTCGATAACTGATCCTCCACTAACGAGGTGTGCCACTGGAAGACGAACTGGAATAAAATATTAGTAGTTCTGAAATCGTACACATCATATAAAGTTTATTAATACATCTCCACTTATATTAGAGTAAAGTTTAACATACAAAAGTCAGAAATAAAAAAATAAGCTAACGTTCTGTGAAGTGGTATTAAGGTTTTCAAACCTACAGAGGCTAACAAACCAATTTTCCTTTAACACTTCAAATAGAAGAATTACGGAATATCATGAGAAGCTGTTATTCTGTTTCTGAATGTATCATTATATCAAGAGAAGCATTACAGATACTAAACTGTAGTCTGATGATAAATTCGATTAAGTTCGAGATTCTAGACGATTTTGTAATGTATTGATATGTCTCATGTGCTCAAAACTTTTTTAAGTAAGCTGTTTAATGTAATTACAAATTACATTGAAGAATGTAATACACATATGAATATTAAGATGAAGAATTGGCAATATTGAGGCATTTCCAAAAGTTGAATCTTAAGGGAAAAACTTCTTTTCCAAATATTGTATTGCATCATATATTATAGACTTAAAATATCATATATGATAATAGAGTAACCAGTAGACAAGACAGGCAAAACTTTGATTTCAACCTCCAGTCAAGCATTGTACTATGTCACTTACCCTTTAGTAATTCGTCACCACCATATCATTGCTCAGTATGCTCTCAAACAATTTCTTACAGACGTTCCAATTCCATGTTATTTTAAGAGTGTTCCAAACACGATTGGAGTCTTCTATTACCTTTACCGTGAGAAAGCAATTTTGTTCGATGTAGGAACTTCAGACGAACCTGTGTGTGTACTATTCTAAAAGAAAGAGATATACCAGTCAAAGACTGGTGTTACATGAGGGATGAAAGCAACTTAAGAGCTCTTTCCATACCAAAATTCAGTCTTTTATTTTAAATCAGCAACACATTCTGATCTCCAAAGCGATTTTAAAGTTTTCTCACCTTCGTTGAAAATAATTAAGCATTAAAGGAAACGCTGTTATGGCAGTATTTGAGAGTAGAACATTTCATTCTACGTGGTTCTGAGGTTTCAAACCCAGAGAAAAACCTTGCTTGAAGAGTGTGTCGCGTAGTGTTTTCACACTCTTTCTTCAATGAAAGATCTACCTCTTAAGCATATTTGATTCTTATAGGTAAGTAATCCTAGTGAAAAATGTGCTGATAACTTTACGTAACACATTCTATAGAGCTTGTAGAGTAAATAAGGTTACGTATGACAGGTTTTGCAAGTGTAGGGGTGTAAAATATTCGGATGTATTTTTGAAAAGAAAAACACATTTTTATAGACTCGTAGCAAGTTTGTAGGTTGGTTGGTTGCTCTTATTTTGATGATAATATAACATCATTATCAGGAAACTTTTATTTTGTATTAAGCAGTAAAAATGGAGAAGATTTAACTTGCCTTGAAATACCTAACGCTTTGAAAAGAACATTAGTAAAGATGTTGATGAGTACTTCGTAGAGAAAAAATAATACAAAACAGTTAAAAAGTATGCAAACAGCGCAAGGATTACCAGAGAGTATCAGATTTCGTGATTTACTAGCCACCATATTTAATGACGTCACATCAGGCAAAATAGCTACTTCTACTGATACTAACCAGTTCTGAAAGGAAATTTTACAAAAAAAAACCTACATAACTGTAGTGACATCCTTGAATATGGTAGTCAATCTTTCGTTTACTTTTCTATTGTTTAAAAAGGAGACAAAAGAAGTTCTCACTTGATTCATAAATATTGTTCTCACACACTATACTTTGCGTCATACTACGGTGTGATTTTAAGAAAGTATTCTTGCGTTTAAGCCAAATGTAACAATGAACACATTGTTTCAGGCTTCTCTCCCTGTCAATTTATCAGGATTAGGCATTCGTCGTTCACGAGATTTGGCTATTCCTGCCTTCTTGGCGTCATTCTATGTTTCCCGATGCCTGATAGAAACACTTCTCCAAAATGATATCAGTTCTCATGGGGATTCTGAGATTAAGACTTGCTCTTCAACTTGGTAGTTATTAGATGGATCATTCTTTCCCGAACTCGATACTAGATCAAAGCAATTTGCATGGGATGAACCTATTATCAAATCACACCTCTCCTTTTTACTTTAGACTGCAGATAACTTAGAAGACAAAGCCAGAATAATTGCCGCGTCTTCCTTCGAAGCAGGTGCTTGGCTCAAAGCTCTACCTTCGTCCTCTCTCGGCCTTCACCTAAGTAATGAATGTTTCCGAATAGCAGTTGGAATTCGCCTGGGTACAGATATTTGTGAAAGTCACAAACGTCAGGCATGTAAAGTGAAGTAAAAAAAAAGGATTACATGAACGTTCTTTTTCCGAAAGCCCAGGTAGACATCCTCGTCACTCGAATGTTAATGACATTATAATGAGATCACTAATCTCAGCTGGAACTCCTGCAGTACGAGAACCTATTGAATGTAGCAGAACAGACGGTAAAAGACCAGATGGGATGACTCTGCTAACCTGGAAGAGTGGCAAACCGTTAATTTGGGACTTCACTTGCTTAGATACGTTCGCTCCTTCAACCTCCCTTTTTCCTCAATCCAGGCTAGAAATATCGCCAGTCGAAAAGAAACGCAAAAAAGAAGAAAATATAATGATCTTGCACAGAAGTACCATTTCGTTCCCATTGCTATCGAATGCAGTGGTTCGTGGGCAAAAGAAGACCTCAACTTCATAAAAGAAATAGGTAAGAGTATCACCAAATCATCTGGTGATGATAGAGCAAGCACCTTTCTTATCCAAAGAATAAGCATGGCAATTCAAAGAGGTAATGTAGCTTCAATCTAGGGAGCCATACGCAAAGGCAAAGAATTAGATGATATATCCCTACTGTAATTTTGATTTATTTGACGGAACGTTTGTCACTTTACATAGTAACCGTTAACATGAAGCCTACCGTTGAAGCAGATGAAATGTTTCCTGAACGAGCTGGATCATACATGGATATGGAAGAGGCACGAGGTTCTAGTGGCCTGTTAAAGTATTTCGCGGCAAATGATAAAGTTGTTCATGCCGACTTTTTCAATGATTTCGAAGAGATATTTGGTGATGACGATCTGCAGTGATTGTGACGGTGTCCTTCCGAATCTGCTGAACTTAATTTCTTTGTCATAAATTATGTTTGAAATTAATTTAATAAATATTATAAATATAAAAAAAATACGGAATAATAATTTATCAAATATAAATTATTAGTGAAACAATAATTGTTATTGATTTTTATTAATTGAAAGCGTTAAATATGATATGTTATTATGAAATAGTTATGTTGATCCGTGTTGTTCCCATATCAGACTGATTTTAAGTTAGTCAAATGTATGTTCGTCAATATAAAAAAAACTGCCTGAAAAAAATAAAATTACAAAATTTCAGAATCTTAATAAAAATAAACATTTTCAAATACTTCAAAATTTTAATAGACGATTTTAATACATAATAAAGAACTAAAATTAGTGTGTCTTGATTCCGTTAATCATGAATTACAGTAGTATAGATAAGATAGTTACAACTTATTGTCGTTGTTGAACGATAAGGCAAAACCTTAATATTACAAATATCTGATGAATTTATTTCCGCTTTTACAAGGTAAAACTAAGGCAACGATAAAAATGGCGAATGTTAATTTCTACTTTAGTTGACTTGTTAAAATTAATGGCCTCAAATTTGCTTCGCATTTTGTTTTATTCACATAATTTCCTATATAGTTTCTTCCTAGAGGACTGTAGTACATACGTGCAAGATTTGCGCTCTTTTTATTTCCATTTCTTTTATTATACAGGGTGAGGCAAAAGTCCAGCACCACCCTTTTATTGTTGAAACGGCTTGAGGAAAGATGACGAAACTTTGGATATGGGTAATTTGGGTGGGTGCGCACCATTTAACATCGTGGCGGCCATCTTGAAACCCGCCATTTTGAATTCAGGTCCAATATTTCAAATGGGAACGGGGGCATGTGATATCGTTTTAGACTAGAATGTCACTAGAAATATGAATCTGCAGTTATTTTTTAACTAACTTTATTCAGAACTGAAATTTCGTGAAGTAAACATTGCATATTGCATCATGTAATGGGTTTTAATTTGTCTTTTCAAGTGATGTAATATGGTTCTTACCGGCCAAGAAAGAATTCAAATTGGTCTCATCAGTGGGAAACGTAGTGCCAGAACCATCGCTGTTGACTTCAATACTCGGCATCCAGAGAGGGCAACATTGCACATACCACAGTGTCGCGTATTTTGCAGAAATGTAAAGTTTCCGGATCTGTACACAACAAACAACTCAGAGGACTGCAACGGATGAGAAAACAGCAACGGCAGTTGTAGCATCCTTGGTGAAAAATCCGAAACGCAGTACCAGACGCTTAGCTGGAGTTTCAGGTGTAAGTCAGAGAGATCGATACTCCGTGTGTTGCACACAAACAAGTGACATCCATACAAACTCCAACTGCAGCAATACCTAGCGGAGGATGACTCAGATAGGAGAATGCAATTTGCAGAATGGGCTGTGACGAAGTGTAACGAGGATCTTACGTTTCCTCTTAGTGTGTTGTTTAGTGATGAGGTCAATAACGATGAGGACAATAAACAGAATCACCGTTATTGATCGGACACAAAACCAGCATGGACAGATGCCTCAAGGGTACTTGGTGGGGAAAAGGTGATGGTATGGTGTGGGATATGGAACACTCGTCTCATCGGGCCGTTCTTCATCCATGGGAATCTAATTGGGGACAGATATCTTGACATGCTGCAGGAACAAGTGTTCCCATTACTGCTGAACGCAGAAGGTGGATGCACAGTTACCGAGCCACTGGGTTGGTCATCGAGGGCCAACTGAGTGGCCACCCCGTTCGCCCGTCTTGACACCCTTAGACTTTTATCTGTGGGGCCATCTCAAAGCACTTGCTTATCAAGAAAAAATCACTGATCTCCGACACCTCGAACAACGAATCAGGCACGCTTGTGACTCTGACGCTTGAAGTGTTAATATGTGTCCATAAGGACTGGAAAAACTGTCTTGCATTATGTGTAGCGCACAACGGGGAACACATAGAGCATATCCTGTAGGATCCCACATGCAATGTTTACTTCACAAAATTTCATTACTGAATAAAGTTAGATGAAACATAACAGCATATTCGTATTTCTGGTGAAATTCTAGCCTAAAATGATATGTCACATGCCCCCTTCCCATTTGAATTATTGGACCTGAATTCAAAATGGCGGATTTCAAGATGGCCGCCATGATGCTAAATGGCACCATCTGGTGCGCCCCTACCCTAATTACCCACATCTAAAGTTTTTTTAATTTTCCTCAAGCCGTTTCAAAAATAAAAGGGTGGTGCTGGACTTTTGCCTCACCCTGTATTTTATAACTATAATGTGTGTTAGGAAATTGTATATTGATGATATTCGTAATGTATTGTTAATATTAGTTAAGAGTGACGTGACTAGCATTAGGTTTCCTGATGTGACGTAAAGTCTTCAACAAGATATGGACGAACATGTGAAGTCCAGCCCATAACTGACACAAAATACCATAAATATTCCTGAAGTAATATCATTCTGGATTTTGTGTATCATATGCAATAAATATAATGTTCTAAGCCATTATCTGTATTCAAAAATTCCTTACGTTTCTTCTATTATGTTCTTTCATAATCATTTACTCAAACACAGATTCATCTTTTAGACTATCCTGCCTGGTAACATTTGAAAACTTACAGTTCCTTTAACAAATTACACGTAGTAGAACAAAACATGTCAAAAACTCTAATTGACAATATAATGCGCTTACGAGGAATACGTCTAATTGGTGCGAGTCTGATTTTCATAAAAAAAAATGTACAGTATCTTGCTGAATCTTCACAGCTAAAATTATAATTAACTACAACTAGGTCTACAATTAACTAAATTGTGATCCAAAGAAGATGAACCAAGTAGATCAAATAATCGGTGAAGAAAACCGTTTTCTTTAAATAAAAAACAATAATATTGAAATTATATGGCTGTGAATTGATAATGGCTGACATTTGCTACCAAGAAGAGGATACGTCATCGTTAAAGTCACCACATTGAATCTTCTTCGAAATGTGTAATTGAAAAGTGGGTTACGTGGTACATTAATATATACAGTATCGTAATGTTCCCAGAAATACATTGTTGATGTATGTTTTGCTGTCACCTTATCCTGTAAGTTATACATGTATAATTGACGTGTAATATGTTTGCAGTAAATGGTTGGAAATCAAGAGAGTAGGGAAAGAGTGAAACAAACGAATTGAAATCATTTTCTTTTAATAGAAGAGAAATTATTTTTAAGAACTATCTGAATCTTGAGAACTATGTTCATCATTGTATCCTTTATACAATCAATTTTTCCAAGAGTTAGAACTTATAAAATATTACCTACATATGGCTTGAAAGAATAAAGTTATTACGAAAATAATTGGAGTAACATATTTCTTAGATAATTTCAGTACAAATTGGTATACCACATGAACCTATTCACATTTACAAAAAATAAAAGATGATTCAAAATGCTCGATTTGAAGATATCTCTCATTGATATCCTACCATCTGGCAGGTAGTACCTGACATCCAGTATACATTTGGGGTTATATAATCTTCATGTAAATAATGTAAATATCATTGCGGCTTTTATAACAATGAGAAACTTTAATGCCGAGTACGAATTTTGTTGTTATAACATTTATATTTCAATATATAAATTTCTTATCGCTTAGTTTTACTTTATTATATAATCACCATGTTTCGTTTAATATATTAATTTGACGACAAGTATTTTGACTACCTTAATTGGCTTGCGATTATCATGTCGCTCTTGTGGTCTAATTGGGCTGATATTTCACTTGTTATATGTACTGTAGTTTCAATAAGAGTAGACACCAGCAGATGTATAGAAAATGGAAGTAAACAGGACGCATTTAAAATTAAATTTTAGTAGCTTCTCTTCGAAATCAAACAAGAGTGCAGAACGTGTGGCCCTATTGACATAATAGATATTGCTTCTGAAAGTAGATATGGCATGATTTACTCTCATGGGCTCTATGCAAAGCGTGTTTATACTGATATTGTGTGGAAAGGAGAAAAAGGGAAATATTCATGCGTCATTGTGGAACTTAAAGCTCCTTAGATAATCCATTGCTTCGAAAGTTCATTTTTCTATGGATGGGATGTATTGGAAAGAGTATGAATGCTAATCATACCTTATGCTACCTAATTAAAGCCGATACCTACCAATAATACCTAACCTCTGCATTCCAGATTTGGTGTAGTTTTGGTATGCCACTGAGGGTTTCTTTTTGCCTTCTTTACCCGACATATTCGCGATTTCTGTAATACAATTTATGTTTTTTGAAAAGAAAGTTCACTTCACTGAGGTTTTCCACTACTAAACAATGGGTTTCCTCAAATCCACAATTCTGAGTGCAAGAGCCCGGGTTGGTTTTCTGAGATGGGGGTAACATAGTTTTGCTTGGGGCGGGGACTAGGTTACCAGTCTTCCTGAATCAAGTTTGGGCTTAAAGACTCAGGGTGGTTATTGTTGGCGAAGGCGAAGTGTAACTAAAAATTTCCTCCATTTCTTGGGCCACATTTTCTGTTTATTCTTTCCAAATAGATTTAGAGAACTCTAGCCCTTACAGGCTGTGGTGTTTGAAAGTGTTTACACTTCGTTTTCGATCTGGGATGTGCCCAGTCCGTTCTCGATGGGGGAGCGGTTGAGGAAGGGGATTAACGACTACCAAAAACCTTCCGGCAAAATTTCATGACAAAAAGTCTTCGAAAATCAGTGACGATATTTCATACACCCATCACTAGTAGTCCCGGAGGTGAGCCCTGCATGTTTCACTATATAAAGTAGAATAATTTCGAGAATCTCAGACTTAGTAATAGTTTTACTTGACAGCAGTCTTCCATCCAATATCACCACATGCAATCTGTCAGTACCTTGAGTGATGTAGCTTCTCTTCAGATGATGTAGAAGCGTCTAGTTTTATCCCATAACAAAAACATTGTAAAAACAGAGAATATTGTAACGATGAACTATGTCCTTGTTTAAGCTATTTAGTATTGGATTTCCCGTGCTTCAGGACCTAGATAGGCACAACTCACCAATCGCAACCTAACACTTGCACACTAACGGGTATCCCTCAATCGTTGGTATGTTATCTCGTGGCGTATTTACGTCAGATTGAGGAAAGTCCCCTATAGTGTGTCAGGGTAGGGGAGCCTCTCTAGGTCCTGGAATATGAGAAACCTGCAATAAATTGCATCCAGCAACATTTGGTTTGCTTTACACTTTTATTCCTCCCTGATCACTTTAACATAAATTTCTTATAAAATCGATATTGCTCTCGCAATTTCTTTACGAAAAACGTCGACACGTTTGACAAATATTTATACACTTAGCTTTATTAAGTTTTTTCATACCTTTTTCAAGGACGTGGAAAATTATAGTAAAAACATGGTTGGAATTCACTGTATGTGTGTGTCTGTGGAAGCCTTCAAAAGGCAATTTATGCAAAGAGAAGTGAAAACTCTAATAATAATAAAGAAAATTATTTTTGTTGCTGGCCGGCTAGAAGACACGGTAAAGGGGTGTCTCTGGATCAAAACAGTTAAACAAAATACTACTGTATGATATTGTCAACATTTATCTAGACTACATTCTCCACACTTGCTCGGTTACTTTTACGAAAATTGCAATTTATTGGTTTATAATAATATTCACAATAGTTTGATAGTAGCAAAGTGAAATAAACTATTTCTAAACTTGAAACAAAGTTATATCAATACTCAACAAGTACTTCTGTGAATTCGAGTATTCCTTGTTGAAATATAAAGTGACTTGCAAAAGGTCACTGAATAAGCTGTCTGTACAGTTCTTGCGTTCCAATTGCTACTGATTAATCCATCACTTAGAAGTAAATAATTTGGTGACCATAATTAATATTCTACTCGTGTAACAGGGAACTACGTCATTACTACAAATTTAATGTAGCACAGAAATGTCTTAACGTCAGAGCTGTAGATGTTCAAAAGATGGGAAGATAGTGGTTGCTCCATGAGCTAGAGCCGTGAGAGAAACTACGCAACAGTTTCATGTTTAGGGGTCTACTGAACCGTAGATCACTGCTGCGTATGTGAAAAAAGACTGAATCGTTTCAGAAAAGAGATGGAAAAATATGTTTTCCGGCATATTGTGATCCGAAATGTCCTTCCTTTGAAGTAAAATAACCACAAATCTTACTTTCTTTGTTCTAATTCTAGTATAAAAAATATAATGGATGAACATTTAGCATTGCATTCCCATTCTAGCTAAACATACTTCACGACGCGTATTGTCATACAGAGTCAAAGAATTCGGTGGAGCAACTTAAATGTATCATCTTCAATGATAAGCCCATCTGCAAACAATTGCCAACGGCACAAGGAATACAACATGATTTGTATTCTATTTCTAGTATTGGATAGACTTTTCCTTTCCCGCTTCATCACGTTTCTACGGATCAATAAGTTCGGCTGGATTAATTTAACGAATGCTCAATGCTCACCTAC
>JAGDQP010069241.1:0-10914 GCA_022664845.1 Lepisma saccharinum
ATCTTTTGTCATTCCAGACAAACTTGAAACAGTGAACACATTTAAAGCTAAAGATCATGGCTTGAGCTGCAAATGTGACCGTAGCTGCATTCAGAGTGACACTAAATTCATGGGAGGTACAACGTGAGTACATATTAAACGTAGTTTATCACATTAATTTGATTTAGTTCAGTCAATATTTGTTGATTTTGTCAATTACAAACTTTATTTGTAGTTAGATACGTTGTTCAATATAATAAGCATGTGCAGGGTAAAGGAAAGAATTGGGGTGTCCATTTAAAAGAATGCGTTTGCACTCGTAATAAGTATTACATAATGATATCTAACAGCTAGAAAGGTTTCAGTCTATAAACGCAAATCATACACGAGTTTATCTAGTTTTAGAATATTAGTTACAGGCGAGTAAATGGGACAGTTAGACTTTAGAATTGTATTACGAGACATCTCTTCCTCCTCTGCATTCATTACTTTTTAAGACTTAACAGGAAATGTTATTTATATTTCATTAGTAGAAATGTAAGTCTGAGGGACACGGCTAAATAAAACAACGATGTAATTATAAAAAAAATCTTATTTAATGAACAATTAGTTTATTCTGTTGCCTGTGTAATGAGTAAAATATACAAAAATAGATAAACACACATAACTTTGGCATTACTAATCAGATATTCGAATTAACAACAATTAAAATTATAGTAAATGTTACCTTCCTAAGAAGCAACATTTAGACAAAAGGGAACTAAAATATGTTTAGTTTAGCCAAGCATATAGCATATACATTAACTACATTAAATTGGTGTGCCAAATCTTTCAGAATTATTTTCGCTGTTTCCTAACCTTTCGGTAAGGTCAGATTACGCTACTTGTGCTGTCGAGACAAAAGAATCAGAAATGCCTTCTTTATCCACTAATGACACATGCTTTGAACACATTAAGTTATTGGTCTCATCACACAAGTACGTTATTCTTATTTTGATAGGAGGAGAGGTTACATTTTCCCCTCTGACTAAGTTTATAATTCTTCGTGTGAGGTCTATGAAACCAGACACATCTTTACACAAAAGGAACAAAGAATGGTGTCAATTCTTCATGCTTTTAACTCTCAAATTCCTTAAGCACTCTAAATAAATTGGTCTGTTAGATTTTACACATTTGTATCGTGCGTTTCTGTCTTTATTGGATGGACACAGACTACACTCCCTCTTCCCCTCAAGCTTCTCATTTTGCACACCAGGCAGATTGTGTTTACTGTTCTCTCCCTCCAGATTTTTCTAACTTCTTGCTTTCCATTCTGTGTGCAAATTTTCCATAGTCATCCGGTTTGGATGATAAGGCCTCATTAAATTCAGAGTTAGTTATTTAGTGAAGCGGATCTCTTCATTGCTTGCCTGTTCTGGAAACATTGGTAGAGAATACCATCGATTATTGTGCTTATATTCACAAAAAGAAAGCTATGGCCAAAGACCACCTATTATTTTTCTATTGCAAGAGTATAACTTAAAATGTTTCCAAATTGTACGTTTCTAGAAATTTGACTAAAGTATAAGGAAAAACTATATACGTTATTGGGAATACCATTCCTCTCTGACACTGTAGGTTTTAAGAAATCATTACTAGAGAAACCTTAAAAAATGAACTACTCTGTCACACTTAAAACTAAATAATGTTAAACTATTGAAACAATCAAGACAATAATGTGATTCGATGTTGCCAAAAGGACCCAACAAACAGATTATGTGTCAGAGACACGCATTTCCTCTTAAGTGTTAATGGTGTTTTGGCAGTGTCTACCACGTTATAATAGATCTACGAGACATGAAAAAGATTCATTAAGAAGGCTCAATCATATAGTTTCAAACACTACAATGAAAACTGTAGTTGAATTAATATATATTATCCATGGGCTTAGTAAAGTAAAAACGATTGGGTATATGTGATTGGCGAATAGAAATTCTGCAAATTATGTAGTTAAATAAGAATTTATTATACTAATTTCGATTAGTGAGTGTAACGTGCAATATTGAAAAAGAAAAATTGGAAAATTAAACATAATGCTTAAAAATTACTTTTAATTCATAAGAAACTTTCGGAATTGGATGTACATTTAGAGTATAGAATAAACGCGTACTGGTATAAAGAGCAGATGGATTAGTTGTAAAATTTAAAGTGTATTCAGATTTAATTTATTTACAAAAAATAGCTTTGTGTTTAAATCGTTTCTGATTTGGGTTCCTTTCTCATGAAAGCAGAAAATTATAATTTACAAGACAATTAACCGTAGGTTTCTGCTAAGAGGTCAAGAAGTACACAGGGGTTCCTAATAAAAATGTTCATGTAATTGAAGAAATTTAAATTTGAGTCTTTTAAGCTTTGTGAAAACCATCAAAACTTTTGTTAAACTCCAGTTAATGAAATAGCATGAGAAAACATGTTGTTCCAATATTTTTATTCCATTTTTCTACCTGTCTCTTTCTGTCTTTTTTACATTTTACCTTTACTTTGGTTCATCATTTTTTGCATGTTCAATATTCAAAGTAATTGATTCAGTGTGTGCAAAAGCTGTGGAAGGCCTTTTTTTAAATACGTGTATCTAGAGAAATATAATTAATTTGAGAGCATCATCACTGATGCGGATTGAATTGTTATATACTCTTTAAAAGGGTTGGAACCCATGTGTCAATCAAGCCAACAACTACAATTATCCTGGTAATAGGGAAAGTATCGACCAATATCTTCCGTTTTGTCACCTGCGAAGAAGGGAAAGCCGCTGCAATGAATGCTTAGCTAAACGTCATAGACACTGTCGCCACATGTTATTTCCTGACTGTGCTACGTTGTGGCTGCACGAGTGGCCTTCGCTCCAGAACACTGTCAAAGAAGCATTTTTTCTTCTCCGCTTGTGTTGTGATTGACAAATGGTTGTGTGATTTTGTTTGTGTTAGTCATAAAAATAACTATGCGTATCAATATTTTAAAACCGCATTCGGAAAGTAAATAGTGTGTATTATTTTTTTCAGTCTGCTACGATTTATCTATGCCCCAAAGTAAACAGAAGAAGTAAAGAAACTAGTTTAAAATTCTACAAGAGAAGATTAATTTAAATCAGGCGTGTGCAACTTGAAACAGTGGGTGAGCCAATCACTGAGCACTAATTGGCGTCGCGGGCATCACTGCTAATATATTAATTTTACTACAATTTAATAGTATTGCATTCAATGAAGGAACATGTTCGTCGTAATTAACATCACAATAACACAAAACAACTGTTATAATGGTCACCAAAATATTTACTCACTAAAGAGGAGCAGAATGATGTATTTACAGTTACAATTTAAGTGGGAAACTGAATCATGTCCTGAATCATACTCTCAGCGTTCGGGGCACACCAACGCGGAGGCACTTTTCAAGGTGGACATCTGTTATCCTTGATCTCTCCTTGGACTTGACCCGCTTCATACGCGAGAAGAGTTGCTCACATAGATATATGCTGCCAAACAAGCCATGGTCCTCATGTTGAAAAGAGCTAAGTTGGGGTATTTGTTGCATTGAAAGTATTTCGCATAAAATTTTTGTAAGCAGGTGTCCTTAAATACCCCTTTCAAAGCAACATCCTCCTGAAGTTCAATGAACTCCATCTACAAATTGTCAGGAGTACTACTAACATCAACGCTTAATGGTGATGAGAAAATTCTGAATTTCACTTCCGCCATACTGAAGTCTCCAAATCGGACAATAAATTCTTCAAACAAATCTGCCAATGAGTTTGCGTAGAAAGTGAAGTTAAAGAATGATTTATCACGCTGCAACAGGGTTGGAAAGCACTTTCATACTTCATTTGATTTCCCCACAGTTTTAGCTTCCTTTGAAAGGATTTGACATGCCCCTAAAGTTCATGAGCCAACTGACTTTGTGTCTGCAAGTTTGAATTCAGATCATTCAAGTAACAGGTAATATCCGCAAGGAATGCAAGGTCACACAACCACTTTTCATCATTTAACTGCGTCATAGGTTATATTTTCATGTCCATGAAAGGCCACCTCTTTTATCAGATTATAGAAACGCTGGAGCATCTTTTCCTTGCTCAACCAAAGTACTTCACAATAGTAGATCAGATCCTCCTCCGTTTCCAGTTGGCCTAGAAAGGTTTTAAACTGGCGGTGATTGAGGCCTCTCGACTTTATGTAGTTCACATAAGAAACCACTGTATTCGTGACATGGGCAAATTTCAACGTTTGGCACGAAGATTCTCCTGGTGTAAAATAGAATGGAAAAAACGCACGTTACTGATATTAGTTTTTCTGTCAATCGTTTCTTCCTTTATTTTTGTTACAGTCCCTACATTTGGTCCAACCATTGAGGGATCTCCATCAGTCGATACCCCACACAGTTTTTCCCATTTGAGCTCAAATTTGTTAATTGCGTGCTTTACCTCATTGAAGATATCTTCCCCCATAGTGCTCATAGGCTGCAAGGCAAGCATTTCTTCTGTGCAATGGAAATCTTTATCCACCCGTCGCATGGGAATAGTCAACTGGGCTGTGTCAGTGACGTCACAGCTTTCATCCAAAGCTATTGAGAACTCCCCGAATTCATTGACAAGATTCTTGATGCTCGATACAATATCGTCTGCCATGCTATATGCGCCTAGCAACTATCCAGAGTGACAAACAGATTTATTTAAAGAAGCTGCTTTTATCTGGACATAAACATCTGCAACTGCAACCAAACACTCTTTCACAAAGTCACCATCAGAATAAGACTGGCATTGTTTTGGAATTTTTTCACTAACAATGAAACTGGCGCGAACAATTTCATTAATATCGTCGTTTTGGTTTTTGAAAAGTAGTTGCTGAACACACAAATGTTTCTTCAGGTTATTTATTTTGTTTTGGCGAAGCTGCCCGTGCAAATCATCAAAGCTAGAATGTTCTGAAATATAATGACTCTTGATGTTATACTCATTAATTACAGCAATAGCTTCCTGACAAATAAGACAATGTGGCTTACCTCTTTCATTGACGAAAAAGTAATCGTGAGTCCATTTTTCGTGAAACACGCGACCTTCGGTGTCAACTTTCCTTTCCTTCTGTGACGATAACATTATTAATTATCCTTACTAAGTTAGCACCATACAACACCTCGCAGCAGTACAGTCACCTAACACTGCATCACACACAAGGAAGTCGTTAACAGTGCAAACGCACCTACGCAGTCAAGAACAAAAAATGCAACTGCCGTGGCCATGAACCGTTATCTTTCTCCTGAGCCGCACTCGAGGTCGGTGTTGCCAACTTTGTCGCTAGATCTAGCAATCCTTATACCGCGCTTGCCCAGCGCTTCTCTTCACGGCATTACCACGTTTCGCACTGCGTGATCGATGGAAAATTTCCTGTTCACTCTTAACAGATTTTGTAAAAAAGAAAAATTATAATAATTCTTCCCGCGGGCCGGAAGACAGGGTTCGGCGGGCCGGGTGTTGCACATGACTGATTTAAATCCAATTTTCAGTAATTCCCGTTAAATGGAATGTAGCTGTGCAAATGTAATATAAACACCTTTCAATTCTTTCAAATTATAAATGAGCAAATATGTTAAAGATTTTCACTGCATTATGGGGTGCAACTTGAAAATGTTTAATCAATTCAAAGACCATTCATAAGCAAAGTGAAAATAATGAAATCATTCCCTCCTCTGACATAATGAAAGGGCAAAGTTTCATGTTTTAATAGGTCAACATTTTCTTCTTTTTACATGATAAATATAATGGGGTTGCCTATAACATATTCGAAGAAAAAAAATAGCTCACGAGGTCTAATTACTTCGGGAAGTAACTGGGGGAGTGCGACCATACAAAACATATATATTTTCCGTCCGTGTGGAGAAGTGTTCCTAGAATATTCCTCCTTCAGAAATTCTGCCAGTCATCCCTCCAAATTATTAAGCCGTCCTCCGCAACTTTCTCTATACAAATCTTCAAAACTCTAGTTACCCTCGCATCGCCCCCCCCCCCGCAAACAATTATAGCTTAACACCATCCAAAACTGCTGGTTTGAAATTCGGAGATCTGTTTGATGTTCCCAATAGCATTTCTCAGTTTCACCTACCAAACGATTGTAGCACAATTGGTATAGTGTTGTCTTAGCAATTGGAAGATTCTGGGAACAATCCTAGAGGCCGCCCATCCTGACAGAGTTTTCCATGGCTGTTCCTCAACACACCAGTCAATTGCCGAGATGGTACCTTCAAATTAGGCCTTGTCCTACTTTCTTCTAATATCCTCTACCCTATCCTACCCTAAGCCAAACGTGCAAAAGAAAGCCATAAATAACTTCAAATTCTCACTCAGTTTCACCAGCCGAATGCTGAATCACAGTTTCAATTATATCTAGAGCCAATACCTCTCTAAAAAGTGAACAATGTATTGAAGTGTAAGTATTCTGGTATCTACGGTCAACGGTCATCACAGGTCTGACATCTAAAATGCATCAACGTACACAAATTCAGATAAAAAGAGCAGATATAACGAGAGCGGACATGAGCTCTATTATAGGTATGGTGATCATATTTTCTCAGTCAAAATTCGGGAGAGGTCTTATCGAGATACATCCCCCTTCTTTTTGAGGATATTTTGAGTGTCAACCAAACAAAAAATATTCAGTCATAAATTTATATAAAAGATGCTTTTTGTTAAAAACTACTTCATCTTTAAAAATTAAAAAAAAATATTACTTGTTTTAGTTTAATTTCCGGGTGCTGAGCCGTTATAATTTACTTGCCATGGCATTTCTTAATATACATAACTTATGATTTAAGTTATCATAACTAAGCTATTGATTAGCACATTATTGATTAACGGCCAAGAGCACTACAGTGAAACCAATATAAATGTTATTTCAAATGTCCCTATTAATTTAAATTATATCGCACTTCTGTTTAGGAAATTCGGGACTTGTATTATCATTTTCCTTCCACAGCCCTCAAATTCCGGACCTTTTTGGAAACTAATAACAACACACAATACATCTTGTTTCGGAAACAGGATTGAAAGGAATTATCATTTTGCCACACTCATAACAAAAGAAGAGAGGGGGGAGGAGAGAGACAGAGACAAACACAGAGAGAAAAAAACAGACAGAGGGAGGGGGGGAGGAAATTTGATAATACCGTCCACTCTCTCCGCCAGCCAAGTCCCAGTTCCTTTCCTCTGTCGTTTCTATCCCTATCTATCCTTTCATAAATAAAAATGGAATATAAATAAAGGAAACGCCCTACTTGTACTGTTTTTCGTCTCAACTAGTTTCAATCTCTTACGAATATGAACGTCGTTTCAAGGTACTCCACAATTACGATTTTGTATCATGTGTTGATTATTTCGTTCACCGCGGTAGCTCGTAAGTGAAAAGAATATTTATAATAATTTCCAAATTCTGACTTATGGAATGGGCAATCATATATAGATTAGATGCACGTGACTGAAAAAGAAATCCACAGCGGGTAAAATTCCAGGAAAAGGGAACGGGGTCATTGGACAGCAGGAATTAAGAGGAAGAACGGGTTAGCTACGGCGGCGTGCAAAATGAGCACTCAATTTATCATGGGTTTTTACACATTTCTAGGAATATCGTAAGTAGATGTGCTGCACTTGACTGACTCTACCCTAAAAAATGCCCTTTTTTCTGGCCTCGCTGATAGCAAGGTGTTGATTTTCCAGGGCTGTACGATACCTGGTGTCCTGAGTTTTGGAATCACATGTGGTTACTTTTTTGGAACAAGATTTGGGTACTTTCTGTTCTCTTTTATGACCCCTTTTTCAACCCCCTATTTTTCAACGGATCCCCCCCCAAATAAAAGAGCAGAAATTATATAAATACGTCCCTTCAACACTATGAAAGGCTATGACACCTATTTAACATAGCAGAAATTGCACAGGAATACCTTACGCCACCTTTTCTCCAACCCCTAATTATTATGTCATAAAGGCAATGAACAATGTATTTTTCACCCTCCCCCCTATTTAACATTTAATTTAATTCACATTATAACAGAATACGGTGCTATTTTACGACCTGACATCCCCTAAATACACTTGGGGGTTATTATGAATTTAATTAGAATTTAGTTTATTACATGAAAGACTGAGCCATATTGTAGATTTCAAAATGGCATAAAAGACTATTTATTCCCTACGGTCCATTCCCTATTTTATAAAAGACTACGGCACCTTTTTCCAACCCCCTATTTAACATAGCAGAGCTTTGACCAGTGGATAATTTTGTGAAATGGGGGACGAAGGTTATTTTGCAATCCTTATTTATTATAGCAGAGATTTTATAAAAGACTACGAAGCCTTATTTAATATAGCAGAAATTATGCAGCTATTTTTTTTTAAAAAAAACACTACTTTATAAAAGAGTATGACCTCTATTTCTAAGCCCATATAAATTACATCCGATGGAGCCTTCTTGAATACATTTTATACATGTTAGATTTTATAATTATAAAATTACATATTAACATGGGCCTGATATTGTCTCACTTGTATTATATTAAAGTATTTTAAAAAGTATGTTTAGTTTTAAATTAATTTTATTAAAATATAATGAAAATTAATGAAAAATATTTCAAAAATGTTTACCTCGCGCATATAATTTTATACAATTATTCTGTAAAACATAAGTAATTTATATGAAAAATTTGGCTTCTAACCAACCTCAAGTGTTGTGGTATCTATAGCACTTCATCTTCATCAACCCACCATAGTAAATGATTATGAGGCAAACTCATAATATTCCCAGTCAATATTATGATGATTAAAGATATAAAGATAATAAAGGTATAATAATATCCCCATGACCACCTGAAACGGTCCTGCGCCCCTGTATTTCCTAAACATCCCTTCCCCAATAGAGGGTGTACCCCTCTGAATGGCTTCTAACCAACCTCAAATGAAAAATTGCCATGAGTTGAATTTTCGTGGAGTAGAAGAAGAAGAAGAAGATTTCCTGGAGGAGGAGAAGAAGAAGAAGAAGAAGGTTCAGGTAAGTGGAGTTTTACCAAAATAGCCTAATTAAAAATTAAGATAATAGCAATAATTGGAATTGTAAATGGAAAAGCTTGTATTTTTTAAATTTTATTTTTTCACAAGTAGATTTTTTACCATAATAACCTAATTAAAAATTATTACATTATGAATAATTATAACTATAAACAATTATTAATATTTGGTAAACGAAATAAAATATTAAAATTGTGTTTTTTCTATATTTTGCAATTTTTCGCATTGATTACTACATACTCAAAAAAGGGGTGATTTAGGGTTAAAGGTCAAATCTATAATTGTGTATAACTCGTAAGCAAAACAATATATTAAAATTCTGTTTTCAGTTTTGGTATAAGGGTAATAAATAGTTTATGTGAAAAAAGTGGTGATCTTGAGGTCAAAGGTCAAATATATATTTGTGTATAACTCGTAAACGGAACAACTTATTAAAATTCTGTTTTTAGTTTTGGTATAAGGGATAGTAAATAGTTTATGTGAAAAAAGGTGACCTTGAGGTCAAAGGTCAAATATATAATTGTGTATAACTCGTAAACGAAGCAATATATTGAAATTTTGTTTCCACATTTAACAATAGAATATTACCCTTACATACTATAAAGGTTATGACCTTAAAAACTTCATAAATGCTAAAATATTTTTTTTACATTAGCTATTTTAATTTTTTTAAAGAAAGAAACATTCCGATTTTTATAATTATTTTTTAAGTATTAGTTACATAATAATTTTTATTACTAATTATTTTTTATATTTCTTTTTTTTCTTTTCATCTAGATCTTCTAAGGACCCTGCAAAGAAAATCTGGAAGATCTCCAATAATTAGAATAATATAGATAGTTTATTATTAAAATTAAGTATTTTATATATTATAGTATTATAAGTAATAATAGTACATACTTTTTTTAAATGGAGAGTTCTAGTAATATAACTATTATTAACCAAATAACTAGAAAGTATAAAAAATTCCGAATGAACGGTATAATGATAACTGCGCAAATTGCGAGAACCCCTAATGGAGAAAATCCAATTACTTGGCTGTGAAGGGGAATTGCCCAACTATTAAATATGTTAATGACAGATGTAGCTCCCCATCATCAGGTAGGACTGACATTATGGAATGAGAACAACACAAATAGGTCTTTTTGGTTTTCATTTCCAAAAGCAACGAATGTTGGATACGACTTTATTTGGGAGGCTTTGAAAAGAGTATTACAGCCTAATGCAAAGTTTATGGAACAAGATCGTTTTGTTATTGATTTCCATGATGTAGCCCTACATGTAGGGGAGGGGAGAGAAAGGCAGAATTTTACCTCTGATGAAGAATATATGAAAAAAATGCAAGGGTATAGTTATTATTAAAAATAAAGATAGCAGCTGCCTTGGCCATGCCTTGGTAGTTGCTAAAGGGCTGATTGATAATCCGGGTGATAAAAATGCATGTAACTCTTATTATCAACAGCGAAGGAACTTTATATCTCTAGAAGTGAAATTATTGTGTTAGACTGCAAGTATTAATTTAATAAATGGTGGTGGAATACCTGAATTGAAATTGATTCAAGAGTATTTACGTGATTATACTATTAAGCCTCTCGTACACGATTCAATAAACATTGAATCAAATTCTTGAACAAGCAGTTGGATGGGTGCGTACACGATCCAACTGGAATAATCAAAGTGTTGTATCCAAGTAGTGTTGAAAGTGCTTGGATGGTGCTCGTACACGATTCGATAACTTAAGCGGAAGTGTGAAGGAGCCAAAAGCACATGAATCGATTTGCTCTTTATGCGTTGAAAGTGGGAACATGGAGTGAATGTTAAACATGATATGCGTCGCTTTTATTAAAATAATAACCTGA
>JAGDQP010069242.1:266-10913 GCA_022664845.1 Lepisma saccharinum
ATTGATCTTGGCGTAACAATTAAATCTAACCTCTCATTCGACATGCACATATATAGCCTTGTTAGCGAAGCTTACAGGAACCTCGGGTTTGTAATGAGGTTAACTAGCGATTTCTCGAATATTGATGTCTTAAAAAGTTTATATACGGTGTATGTTAGGTCAAAGTTAGAATACGCAACAATAATATGGGATCCTAATACACAGAAGAACTCTCGGCAAATTGAAATTATACAGTCTAAATTTGTACGATTTTTGACATACAAAGAAACTGGAATATATCCCAAATTTGAAAAGTACTTAGACCTGGTAAATAAGTACAGGTTACAATCTCTTGAAAACAGAAGAGTTAATTTTCTCTTAACTTTCCTACACAAACTCTTAAACAGTAAAATCGACTCAGAAAGCTTATTATCTGAATTAGGGCTGTATGTACCGCATAGAGTAACTCGACCGCGTAATGCTGTCTTCCACCTTTCAGCCCAAAGAACTAAAGCAATGGACATATCGTCTATTAGGAGAATGTGCTCATTATATAATTGTATACTTAAAGAATGTCCTGAGATTGATATATTTAACGTAAATATGAGAGAATTCCATTCTTGTATAAAATAATGAATATTTTATGAAGAATATGTTACCATGCAGCTCCAAATATGTATGTTACACCTGTGTGTGTATGTAGAAAATGTCATATGTGTATGCTAAACACCATAATTAGGTTATTAACCTGTTGTGTTCAATAAATAAATAAATATTTTATGAGTGTAATTACAGTTTAGGGCTTTCGTATTTAATGGGGACATTGAACATAATAACTGGTTCTCAGTTTGTTTAAACGGGACCGCATATTTTTCGTTCTTCTATGGGTTTGACAGTAAACCTATATTATTGGAGCGCTTGATATATACAAATTAATAAGATTCTGTATTTACTCAAATTTTCGTAATTCTCTCAAGTGTCTGTTTTTCCAAATCCTAAGTAACCCCCGTTACAGATAAACAAAATATTGATAATTCTGAAGCTCAAGTCACTGGACTGGTGAAAGAAAACTTTATTTCGTTAAAATAAATCATAAAAGTCAATTCAACTTTTAAACGAAGTCGATAGCTCAATTCATTCAAAAGGTATATTCAAAAGTATAAAATTAAAGATGGCGGCGGTTTTTCTAAGATGGCGAATTTTCCCCAAATGAGTTTTTTTTGGCACTTCTGGTATGTTGTTCGTGCCAACGTTCTTAATATTTATACCAATTTGCAGCTTAGTAGTTTTTGAATTGCTCTTCAATGTTCCATAATACAATCATTTTTACGATTGGAGGGTAAATATGCGGTGAAAACATTTCTCTTAAACTCATTTAGGACTAGTTACCATGTTCAATTTCCCCATTAAAGATCAAATCCCTAAAATATCAATAAACTTGGTAAAATAAGACTTTTATTACATTAAAATAGGCTAGAAATGTAAAAGATTTTAAACAAAGTCGATAACAAAATTTATTCAAGCACTATATTCAAAAGAGTAAAAGTTAAAGATGGCGGCTGTTTTTTCAAGATGGCGAATTTTCCCAAAGTGGGATTTTTGGTACTTCCGGTATGTTGTTCATTGCAAGACCAATTGGTACGAATTTCCAGCTTTTTATTAAAATGTTTGGGTTTTCATGATTTTTTTTGTATAATTGTACTGGAATTTGAATTTCGAATTTAATTTTAAAGGCCTTCAGGCATCTTTGGTTTAGACAGTACGGATGATGATGGGATGAATTGGTGGAATGAAGAAAGTGGGAGGAAACAGGAAAACTCTGTGAAAAACCCAGACACATGGTGTTTCTTTACCACAAATCTCATATGGCATGAGCAGAAATCGAACCAACGACCCCCCAAGCACCAGAGGTGAGCGCTGTTCCATGAAGCTACTACTGTCCCATAGTTACACTGGAGTCTAAAAGCCTATCCATTAATCATAACGAGAACTGGTTGCCTCAACGTGTGGAAGGAGAGTATCTGCCAGAAAGTTGTGACAGTGTGGAGAAAGTTGGGAAAAACTGAATTTTGTGGAGGTTCTTCGTTTTAAGAATTAACTGGCTACACTGTTCTAATTCATTTCTTTCAAATATCCATAAATTGCTAATCGTAACGAGAACTGAAAGAAATAATGTGTCTTTGTACGAATTTTACCATCATTTCTTTACTTGATTACTGGAATCTGGAGCGGCATTTCAACGAAATTTTAGAGGTCATTAAGCAGCCGCCATTTTCCAAGATGGCGGATTTCCCCCCAAGCATTAAAGTGGCAAATTATTAAGGTATTTCTAATTACACCTTTCTACACATTCTGGTTCAAAAGTGATTTGTGTTGCAATCATTTCCAGGTCAATCCGCATCCATATCAAAAATATTGAGAAACAATGTACTATTCATAAGTTTTTTTACTATTAAATAGGTTATGAATTATATATTCTAATTTATTCGTAATTACTTCATCATGGCAATTCAAACATTAATTGTTTCAGATTTATTTCAAGCAATCTCTTTTGAAGAACAAACAATAACTTATAGTTACAACAAACGAAGAAGAAAAAAAATAAATAAACATCATGGATGATTTAATTTTGGAGAAGAAACACTCAAAAATTATTGAGTCTGAGGAAATTGAGGACTTCTTTGACACTCGAGACCTTCCAGTGACGGAGGAAACCGCCTGTGGCATTGGACCAATCCGAGGATTCTTCTTGCAGAAATTTGCTAACAAGAAGATGTATGTGCTTCTCTATGGCTGTCTTGGATGCATCTTTGGGGCTAGTTTCGCCTACTTCAACGCTACGATAACGACACTAGAAAAGAGGTTTAAAATTCCCAGTAAAACGACAGGTAAATCTTGGAATTTTACTCACTTATTAATTTATTGATAATGAGTCAGTATTTCTTTCAACTCTTGTCTTTTTTATATATTTGACTGCGTGTACCTCAAAACATTTTCACCTTTGAATTAATGTTTAACCACCAGATAGATCTGCTCGAAGAAGATAAAAAAAGCACTTATTATTACAAAAAGTTAATATTTTTAATATAATCGTTTTTTCTAGCAAATTTTCAATGATTCCCATCCACTGACTCAGTCTTTTAGGCCTTTACTACTGAAGATTTTCTTTAAAATATACTACCTATAAAATTATATTGAGTTGGTGCGAATGAAATGCTCGCCCTAGGTGCGTCATGTCCAGAGCCCCCCCCCCCAGGAAAATGAAAACCACATTATCTGGCTAATCAAAATAGCCGCCGTCTGCAGCAACACACTGCTGCCATCGCTCAGACAACGATTGTTGGATTACGTCGCGATAGAAGTCTTGAATCTGCAATGCAAAGAAATCGTCAACTTCATGTTGCACCATCCGACCATCTGGGAAGGTCTTCCCTGCCAAGAAGTGATCGAGATGCCGGAAGAGGTGGTAGTCAGTGGACAGAGATTGAATGAGGAAGGGTTTCGTACTGCAATTCATGGAGAGCATGCACCGTTCTTGGCGCGATGTGTGGGTGGGCATTGTTATGCAACATGGTGACACCATGTCTGTTGACCATTGTTGGATGCTTTCGGACAAGTTTGCAGTGTATTTCATGTAATTTAGCATTGTAAAGATGGTTTCACTTCACCTTAGAAAGACATGATAGATCACTCCCATCATAGGCCATCATACCAGCAACAACACCTTCCGTTGGGGAAGAGGTAGTTTAGGACACCGTCCTGGACGTTGATCACGATCCAACCATTATCCTGACCATTTACGAATGTCATAGCAGATCCATTCTTCATCGAAGCAAACACCTTCCCGCTTATACCTTACACTCAGTGAACTGCATACCTCCAGACGGCAATTCTTGTTGACCAGTGTCAATTCATGTGGCACTCATGAGTCAAACTTTTTCAACTTACTGATTGCACGGACCCGCTGACTGACAGTGGTATGGTGTATACCTAACTTGTCTGCAATGGCACGAACACTTTTCTGAGGGTCCTCTTCCACGGTGTTCCTGAACATCTCATCCGAACATGATGTTGGCTGGTGCTCACGGGACTTATTTTGTAATGTTGTGTCACCGAAACGAAATTTTACAATATAACGACCAGTGGTGCGTTTATTCGCCATTCCTGTCCCAAATGCACTGTTAATGTTTTTGCTGATTGCTGTGCAGAATGCTCCAGTTAGAATTCATAAAGAAAAATCACTCGCTATTGTGTGTTCTTCATGATGCAATTTCAGACAGTCCTATTCAATAATACACTGCCTCCTGACTGTCTGGGTACCCCAGCCTGCTTCCTGGACGTGTACAGAGTTTGTGACGTTAGATGCGTGACTTTAGTCGACCCCTGTGTTGTGTTGTTGCGGTACGTTTCCCATCATGCATCCAAGCGGTCAGTTCATTTGCACCAACCCAATATATAGGGTCATTCCACGTCAATTCAATACACCTTCTCCACCCCCACCTCATCATTTCAGATTTTTACGATTCGTGATTTATATCTTGCACACGTGGATTTATGTTTGTTTATTTTTTAGAATTTTGACGCAGTATTTTTTGTTCTATTAGCGTTCAAAAACCACCAAAAAAAGTCAAATACTTCGTCTTTTTAATTTACAAAAATTCTTATTGCTAATCAGTGGTTGACGATGGAGAGCTCAGAGAGGGCTAATTTTGAAGCTCTTGTAACAAGCTTTCGTTTGATATGTCACTTGACAGAATTGCACAAAATGTTGTTTCCCGAAATTTTCAAATTTGATGTTCTTGAAATCGGACATCTCGAAAAGTAAAAAAAAGAGAAAAAAACGTTGGTTATACTTCCCTACTGCTACCATGAAAATTATAATTTATGACGATAACGGAATCAAGAGATAAAAAATATTTTCGTCAAATGCCTGCGGAGGAAAAGGCACCTATGGTCAACATTAAGAATTTGAGTTTTATTTATGTCCTTTTGCGTTAGGTATCTATGGCTCAGGCTCGGATAGAATAAGGAAAAGGACACTGTAAGAAGTCGGCTACAGCATAAGCTCAAGGCACTATCCCGATATTTGCCTGGTGTGACAGGAAAAAACATGGATCCACTTTATTAATATTTTATTACGAACTGGTATCTAATAGGGAAGAACAAATGGCTGTTAGTTCCTGCTAACATTGGAAATGGATACCTGGATCTTGGAATCGGGACCAGGATTCCTATCTTAATTGAAATTCAAGAGCTGGATCTGGTTGCTGGAACCGAGTACCTTGATCCGGTTCTTGAAACCTAGGACCCGAATCTGGCTCTTGGAACCAGGTACTCACATCCCAATCTTGGAACCGGGTACTCGGATCCTGGAAATGGATACGAGGATTCGAATTATGGAACAGGGGATCCGGATCCGAATCTTTGAACCAGGTACAAGATTCAAATCCGAATATCCGGATTCTGAGGACAAGATTTGGATTCCTGTTGGAAGAACTAGATCCGGGTTCTCAGTTTAATTTTCCAAGATACGAATTCGGATCTCAAATACAAGATTCGATTATCTGGCTCCATTGTTACCAGAAACCGGATCCAGATCCATTTGCTTCTCACTATTATATACCAGTTCCTAATAAAATATTAATAAAATGGAACCATTTTTTTTTGTCACACCAGGCAACTAACGGTATAGTACCTTGAGCTTAAGCTACGGCCGACTTCTTACAGCATCCTTTTCCTTATCCAATCCCAGCTTGATCCACAGACGCCTAATGCTAAAGGCCATAAATAAAATTCAAATTGTTAATGTGGACCATATTGTTAGTGCTTTCTCGTTTTCAGGTAGTTGATGAAAATATTTTTTATTTCGCAATTCTGTTATCGTCCCAAATTATAATTTTCATAGTAGCAGTAGAAAACTATAACAAACATATAATATTTTTTTTCAAAATGTCTGCTTTTGAGAAAATCAAATTTAAAAATTTGGGCATAATTTTCGAGAAACAAAATTTTGTGCAATTCTGTCAAGTGACATATCAAACGAAAGCTGGTTAGAGAAACTTCAAGGTGAGACCTTTCTGAACTATCTAGCACCAACCATTGATTAGTAAGTAATAAGAACTTTTTTTAATTAAAAAGACAAAATAATTTACATTTTTTGGTGATTTTTGAACGCTAATAAAACGAAAGCTACTGCGTGAAAAAAAATGTATAAAATACATATTCCATGTAAAACTACAAGCAATAAACCAAAAATCATAGAAATCCGAGAAGATGAAATATGTTGATTTTACACGGAATGACCCATACTTTTTTATACTTTAAAATGTATGATTTATAAGGCATATGATTTTACTTTTGGAGCCTCGAAAATTATTATTATTATTATGCTTACAGCTAATTTCTTTGAATTTTTATTGTCTCCTCTGTATGGTCAATTAAAATTTGTTTATGGCCTACAATGTAACTATGTTGCAAGTTTTACCAAGCAATATCTATTGAATTTTCTCGTCAAAGAGAGATATTGTATTCATTCTTACGATTTGTGAGGTCAATTTGTTTTAATTTCTACGACCTTTGAGGTCAAAATTTTGACTTTTCGATCATAGAAGATAAATTTTCTTGATCATTGATGATCTACAAGATCATATTTTTTACAACCTACTAGACCAAATTTTTAAACTTTATGACCTGTAAAATTAGTTTTACAGTTTTGCAACTTGTAGAGTCAATTTTCAGAAATTTTACGACCAACAACGTCAATAAATTTTATATCTTAAGACCTCAATTTTTTATTATTTTGAACTTTTACAATTTTCCGAGCTCAATTTAATAATTTTTCAATTTTTTACGACTTATAAATCAATTATTAAAATTTTTAACGAACAATTGAAGGCAAATTTATTTGAATGTTTACCACTTTCAGACTTCTTTAAATTTTAATACTTGCAGTGTCAATTTTCTTCAAACCAGTTTACCAATCCACTAAATTTATATTCTGAAAAAAACTTGTTTTTTCCTATGTTCATAGCAGTTTGCTACCGAAATTATGTTAAATGACGTCTTGAACACATTCTGTAGACAACCATCTTTCAGTAAATAAATCATGATATGGAGATAACATAGTCACTTCTTTTTTGCAGGTGTGATAACCGTTGGAAATGATATCAGCCAACTTTTTGTATCACTTGTGTTAGCCTATTACTGCGGGAAAGGTCACCGTCCTCGGTGGATTGCTGTCGGAGTTTACACTGTTGTACTATTTTGTATTCTAATATTTATTCCACACGTCGTCTACGGACCAGGAGAGGATGCTCTGACTCTAACGGTCGAATACGGAGCTTCCTTCGATCAAAATACCACCTCTGAGGTCTTAGGTAAAATTAGCATTTAATTTTCTTGTCATGTTCGGCAAGTTATGTGAAAACGAATCATTTTCAATTAAAAAGGAATATATTAGTATGTTAGATAAGAATAAGATTTTGAAAACTATTTGTGTTTTAAAATTTTAATACTGAATATTTTATGATACTCTAAATTTTCTGACGATCTGTACTTGGTATTCAGACATTTGAGAGAGTCAAAATTTTTTAAACAAAAATTTTCATCTTGCGTATTTGGTAAGACTTATAAAATAAGGTGATCATATTTTTTCCAGTTATTCCGGAAAGAATCGGGATAATTCCACTTCTTTCTTGTTGGAACAGTAAATTTTGGTACCTTTTAATTTTTTTCCCACCACTACATGCAAGATTACTCCATTCTTAATACTTTTGTTATCTATATTTCTTGTACTGGAGTTTAGAAATGACAAGCACTTAAGTTACTGAGAAATTGCATGATTTTAGAAAAGAGAAATAAACAAAAGGGTACATGTCAAGGATTTAGCGAAAAAGTAGAGAATAGAAAACTGGTACCCCTTGAAATGAGCACATTTGGAAGTTCTAGACAGAAGTCGTTTTCGAATGTTTTTTTTTTCTAAATGAAATATTAAATTTTTTCAAAGCATATTTCTGCTTTAACCGAGGAGAAAAATAGCTAAGGATATATCTCGAGACTTTGGGGGTAAACACCCCGCCACAGTGGGGTCTGGCGGAATCACTGAGTACGAATATGAGGGAAATTTTCTTCTGTCGGAACGGGAAAACAAAATTTTTCCGAAAATCGAAAAATTTTCAGGACAGGAAATTTGTCAAGAATTTCTGACTCTTTGAGATCTACTGAGCTTACATGAATTCCTGATTCGGGACTTACCAAAAATCGGAACAAAACTTCCTGAACGTGAAGATCTGGACGAATTTAATTTATTTATTTTTCCCGTCCCCCTCTCGAAAATTTCGGGTACATCCCTCCCCGGTAATGGCTTCCTAAAATTTTACAAATTTTGTGATATTCGTATACAATATTCATTTGAAAGACTCTGTAATCAATTGAGATGATAAGGCCTACAATAAGTTGTATTTGGATTTAGTACAAATTAAAGCCGTTCATTTTCAACATCCACGTTTTCCTTGTTAAATATTACAATACCAAAATATTTATAAACATTATTATTTACCGTGTTTAGTCAAGCGAAAAATATGCAGCATATTTAGAACTAAAAACCGAAATTACTATTAAGTAGCAGTTGTTCTGTTTTTGGCATACAAACAAACATTATTTTCGTTGGTGAATTATTTTCTGACTAACTCTCTATGTTTATAAGTTAGAAACCAGGATAAATTTATTCGAATTCTTCTTACACAAAAGTGTTGCATTAATTTACGCAGTTTGTAATATTCCTATTGAACACTAGACTTCATGTGCAAGAAAGAATAATTCGTCCACGTAAAGGCCATCTTTAGGCAAAAAGGAACATATTCACTAGATATTTCACCCACAAAAAGACTGTGCTTCTTACATAATTCAATTTTGTCTATTGTAGTACCGAAATTAATATATTTAGTGAAAGAGTATTTAATCTTAATTCAAGAGACAATGCATCTTCTTCCAGATGTCCAGTTAAATTTTGTATTATATTTATATGGACAGCATTTTTGATGTAAACCTGCATTTGGACAGATCTCGGCCCGCCTTGGCCCAATTCTACAACCGCACTTTCTGGCTCGATTGGAGTCCATTCAAAAAACGGAACGGACTGGCCAGAAAAGTGGGTGAGTGAGCTCATTACCCACTTTTCTGCCACATGACGGTGTCGCCTTCCAAATACTCGAGAGGAGCCCCGTCCTTAAAATCTTTTACTGTCAAAAATCGGTAGAAATCGTGCAGAATTCCATTTACATCCTCAAAATTTTAAGTTTACATTCCCCCCCACCAAACTGAAAATTCTGGCGGAATCCCTGGTGATAGGTTTTCAGAACAATCAAATAGTTCTTTATTACACCTTATGTACGAGTGTAACTTGCGCCATTACGAAGAGCAGCTCAACATTCCGAGCCACTCAGAATTCTGGGCATTTAGTTCGAATCCACATCCGAAATTTTCCTAACCGTGGGTCTGAAGCTTAAAGTTTTAAATATTTTATTCATATTCGTCAATGTATGCACCCTTGGTCACGTGCCACACATCCACATGGCAAATTGCTGCCATACAGGACGAAGTACGTTCGGTATCATGCTTTGCAACTATCATGTGACTATACGAAAATTCCGACAGAAGGTTGAGAAGGTTACTATGTAAACTGTGTTTTTATTGGACCTTCAAATAAGAAAAATTGCATATTGTGAGATCTGGCTATTAGGGTGGCCCTGGGAGAAAGTTGTCGCTACAAATCCAGCATTGTAGAAAATACGATTGTCGGGCAATCCCATATTTCTCCGAAAATGGGGACGGGGAATCCTATTATACCACGTGGACAAACTTTTTTACCTTTCAAAACAGGGCACAAATTACCGCGACACTGTGACAATGGATTCGTAAATCTCGAATTGGAGAACACATGAAATAAAAATGTCTGTGAGAGAAAAGAACACGTGCAGAATAATCTCTGTTACATTTTAAGAATTGAAAGGCTGCAGACATTGAAAGCGGAATTGCTAAAATAAGATCGTTCCTTGAATCTTTCCAAGGCACATATTGATATATACCATGTATATTCCATGTATGGAGTGGGGAGTTCCTGGCATAACCCAAGCATATCCCTTATTCTTCGACAAATATTCCAAATTAGGACTGATGTGTGCGGGTTATGATACTAAAATACGATTGAAATATTGAATAGGGAAGTAACGAATAGTTAAAGTTTTTGAACTACCATATCATGTAAACAAAAATGATAGTTGTGTATCAAATGTCTTGTTATAAAAAAACTCACTTAAAAAAACTATTATATTTTTAAAGTAAACAACGATAGCAATAGCAAGGTGAATAAAATAGCTTGAAAATAAATAATGAGGTGATATAAAGACAAATATTGGAATTCGAACATCTCGGAAATAAAACGAAAATATTAAAAACTGAATATAATGAACAAAATATACACTTCGTTGCAATCGATTATCGTGGAAATAAAAAAGAAAAGTTGGAATTTTAGAATTAGAAAAATCGTAACAAATCATTAGAAAGTGGTATTGTGAAAATTGAAAATCGTTGAATATTCAATAAATCATATAGTTTGGAACGTAACGTTTCATATACCCGACATTTTGCATATTGAAAAGCATGCAGTAA